>JAHBBA010001235.1:0-145948 GCA_018806925.1 Skeletonema costatum
AAGTTTCCTCTGAGCTGGAGAGTATGTAGTTTTGTGTTGGAGCTTCCTTTGTACTGGGGAATACTTAGCTTTGATAGAATCCCTTTTTCGTTGGTAGTTTTGTCTGTTGATTTCTTTTCTTGACTTCATCTCGGTAGGTAAGTCGTAGGGAGTATGTTTATGAAGATTGCTCTCTGAAAAATTATGAGATGATCGATTGAGAGAGCTTTGAGTTCTGTCGAGAGATATCTGCGACCTTGCAGAAGCTATCTTGTGCAAGCTAGCTTGCGCAAGCTATCCTTGATTGCACAAGAAGAATTCCTACACAAGAGTTTGTAGTTGTAGGTGTAGGTGAGTCGTCTAGGGAGTATGTTTATGAAGATTGCTCTCTGAAAAATTATGAGATGATCGATTGAGAGAGCTTTGAGTTCTGTCGAGAGATGTCGTGCGACCAGAGACCTTGCGCAAGCTATCCGACCGAGACCTTGCGCAAGCTATTCTCCTTGTAAGCTTTGAGTACAATAGCTTGCGCAAGGATCCTTGCACAAGCTATTCTTCTTGTAAGCTTTGAGTACAATAGCTTGCGCAAGGATCCTTGCGCAAGCTTTTGTGCGAGGTCCGTGGGCCTGTGCGTGGGCCGTGACATACGTTAAGCTTTGAGTACCCTAAATAGTACCCTTACTTATTATGTACTAGTCTGAAACAACAAGATGTAAAATTCCAGCGCGGCCACCTCTTCCCCTTCAACTCAAAGAACACTGCAGCCCTCACTTCTCCGAAGCTTGGATATCTAAGTAGTACACCTAATGATGGTAAAATTTTGACTTCTGAATCTGTTGAACATGTGCAAGACATTGAACATCAATGTCAGCTTCAATCGCCGCGACATCATCCTTGTCAAGAGAGACATTAGGACCACGATCCACACCAAGAATAGACATTACTTTTTCTGCGTCACAATCAGATCCATCCAAATAGGAATGTTTCCACGCTGGATTCCACAGATCCTGCATCATTTGCGTGGTCGTTGGCTTGTCATCGATCACCACTCCCCACTCTGCAAGGTCGAATTCGCTGGAACAAAGACAAAGAGTATTGTGAGAATTTGAGCAACAACATACATAGCACAAGCACAAGCACAGCACAAGCACAAGTACAAGTACAAGCACAAGCACAAGCTACACACGGAGTAACTTACTACAGATTCTGAGACCCGACATAGGTAGAAACATCATCCACGATGAAAAATTTGCTATGCAATCCAACTTTGCTGCCGGTTTCCCACGCGGCACCTTTCTTATTCTTCAAGAAACAAATGCGAAGATTCTCTACCACCTTCTTTTTCATCTGTTCCTCAGTTGCCTCGGGGAACTCTTCACTCATAGTTTTGATGATTTCAGCAGCAACTTCCTCACAACTCCATCCATTGCTGTAGAGGTCCCCTCTTTCTTTTCCAGCCCCAGGGTTACATTCAGACCCAGGGTTACTGAGGATGATCTCGACATCAACTCCTCGAACAAAGATTGCCCTCGCCCAAGCCTTCATATAATGCTTCGGCCAACTCTTGTACACGATTTTCTTGCCCATGACTGTTTTGTTTACAGGACCAAGATCTTGGAGCAGAAGACGAATAGAGTCTTGAGAAGCATCAAACATGGCGATGATTGCATCATCGGCGGACCTATTGTCGTTACCTCTGATTTTTCCATAGCGTCCAAGAGCCAACATCTTGACTTCATCGGCACCACATTCATTATCGCCAGCAGTAGGAATAATGTCCGTGTTGAAGACTGGCGGATAAGTAGGAGTTCCCTTACCCGCCAATCTCTTTAGCGTCGATGCTTTAGGCCATTCACTAACGATGACACGAGACCTGATGGGCAAAAGAAATCCATCACTAATTTTGTCAACGATCCACCCTTTCACGGTAGACTGTTGTTCTCTGATATATTCCCACTGCCCGTTGCAGTACAGATGAGCCTGGATGGCAACAGGGCCTTCAAGCTCAATTGAAGTGTCATGAATCGGATCTTTCTGCAAGTAAACGTCGTCCCAAAGATTATGTCCTCCAGTGTGAACGTGCTTACCATCTACAGCAACGATCTTGGCATGATTCCAGCACATGTCTTTCCTCCAAGCACCTACCCATATCTCAAGATTTGTATCAGAGCTCAACCCTTCAGTGAATTCTTCAAGAACGGCTGTGCAGTTCACAGGGAGGGCGATGATACTACCAAACAAGAAACGCACGACGATCTTGTTGCCCGACTTCTCACTCTTTTCTGCAAGAACTGCGATGGATGCCTTGATCTTTTCCAAAAACATACCTTCAGGAGGAGATAGACTGATGAAATCACAAAATACTTCTGTCTTGGCCAACAGATCGCTGTATATTTCAGGTAACCAATCAGTATGACCATTGTCAACGTCATTCAGCTGATCCCACATCCCCTTCGGACTATGCTGAATATCACCTACTACTTTTCCAGTTGTAGAAGCCCAGAGCTCATCTTTATACTCGCTATGATTGGCTTCTAGCTCCTTGATGGCGGCCTCTCCGATGTGAGAATGTTTCATGGTAGCGGTAGATGTGTTGTGCTTCAATTGTTTTGTGAGTTCATAAACTTCGGAATGAGCATGCAGCATGCAGGCAAAAGGAAGGAAAGATAAAAGTGGCAAGACATCTGCAAGACACTTATTAGGATATGGGGGCAAAGGCAAGAAGGCAAAAGTGAAACGTGTGCAGAAGCTGCATAGAAGATGCGAAGGCTGGGTTCAAAGTCTGCTATGACACGTACAACACTTCACTTGAGGTATGAGGCGGTATCTACTCCTTCTCTAACCATGCAGGAAAGCAGGTACACGTGTACTTACATACCTTGTACCTTGTTTGGACAAAGTACAGTTAGTTTGTAGAACGCATCTGCACACCGCCGGGGCAATAATCCTACATACCATTCCCCAAGATATGAGAATTGAGATAGCGTATATCGGCATCCCCTACAGCAATCTCGAAAGTGACCTGATGAGACACACTAGGGATTCTTGTAGTTTGCACCATATAGTATCTCACGCTGTGAATGTGACAATTTACATCTTGAGGTGACCCATAATAGTTGGCCATGATAGTATAGAAGCATCTTTTACACGGCTCAAATATTTGTTAGACGTATCGGCGTCGCTACAAAGTCGTAAAAACCTGATGAGGCCCAATTTGGGATGGCAGTCAGCGCTACTCTAGCACCATATCGTATCTCACGCTGTGAATATGGCAATCAACATCTTGAGGTGACCCATAATGGTTGGCCATGATAGTATAGAAGCATCTTTTACACGGCTCAAGTATTTGTTAGACGTATCGGCGTCGCTACGACGTCGAAGGTGACCTGGTGAGGTCATCTGAGACACCGGAGTTCCTCTATTAACGGCCATATCGTATCTCACGCTGTGAATGTGACAATCAACAGCATGAAATGACCCACAATAGTTGGCCATGATAGTATAGAAGCATCTTTTACACGGCTCAAATATTTGTTAGACGTATCGGCGTCGCTACAAAGTCGTAGGTGACCTGATGAGGCCCAATTTGGGATGGCAGTCAGCGCTACTCTAGCACCATATCGTATCTCACGCTGTGAATATGGCAATCAACATCTTGAGGTGACCCATAATAGTTGGCCATGATAGTATAGAAGCATCTTTTACACGGCTCAAGTATTTGTTAGACGTATCGGCGTCGCTACAAAGTCGTAGGTGACCTGGTGAGGCCCAATTTGGGATGACAGTCAGCGCTACTCTAGCACCATATCGTATCTCACGCTGTGAATATGGCATTCAACATCTTGAGGTGACTCACAATAGTTGGCCATGATAGTATAGAAGCATCTTTTACACGGCTTAAGTATTTGTTAGACGTATCGGCGTCGCTACAAAGTCGTAGGTGACCTGGTGAGGTCATCTAAACAAACACCGTCGTTCCTTAGTGCTTGGTAACTACGTAGTATTACACGGTAGTTTCCCTTGGGCGCAGATCAATGATAATTGATCCGTCTATTCTCTTTAGTAGGTTACTACTTGCTTGCTACACAATTATACCCTGATGAAAGCCATCATCAGCGGTGAAACGTCGCACATCTTGGTCAAACTCACTGGCTACGATCATGACAGAAAGATTCCCCGTCACGGGAACTCCTTCTTCAATACGTACACAGTACTGACCAAAATAGCTTGTACGTTCACGGCCAGACTTTACTAGTCCCCTTTGGCGTTGCGTAGTTCCCCATGAACTACCCACGACAATAAGTCTGACAAATTCCCTTTACAAAGCATTCTCCCCAAGCTTTGTCCCCTCAATCTATCAATCATAGATATCATAAAGAATCTTCCTGACAAGTCGCCGACGCTTGCTACCGAATAAAACCTTCGTAAGTAAATCCGCTGGATTGTCTTCGGTTCTAATGTGGCAAGTGCGGCATTCGTCCATCGCTACAGCTTCACGAATAAAGTGATATGCGACGGAGCAATTCTTCTTCTTCAGAGTGGATTCAGGCCGTTGAGTATTGTGAATGACAGACATGTTATCTCCGTATACAAACGAGGGTCCCGTCAATGGAATCCCCATCATACGTAACTTGTATCGAATCCCACGCAAGGCTTCTATACCCGTCTTCATAGCACAAAACTCGGCACCGAACACACTCGTCTCAACAGTGGACTGTCTCTTCGAATGAAAAGCTATCAATGCACATTGCATGTAAATCAGCCACCCCGATCTAGATCGCCTAGTAAGCTTCTCACCTGCGTGATCGCTATCCACGTACAATCTAAGATCCACTTCTTTACCCAATGCCCTTGGCATATTTGCTGGAACTGGTTCCTTCGCCCCATTGTACTGTTCCGTCCAATCATATTTGACAAACTTAGGTTCATCGATCAAAGGATATGTCGGATCCAACGCCAACCTGCTGTTATGCTTCTGTCTTACGTGAGCAAACACATGAAGCATAGCATCTAAGTGACCTTCTCTAGGCATTGCCATGTGGGACGATAACATAGAAACTTCAGTACCGATATCAATGCGGCCAATCTCAACCATCCACCTTAAGACTCCAATCTCAGACATATAGAATGAGGCCAGATCAGGACTGAGCTCCGGAGAAGTGTCTAACTCCGGTTCACATGCCATCGCAAAAGGGTTCTCAGCACGTTTAGGCAACTTCCATCTATCAGAATCTAAATCCTTCAAGTACTTTTCAACGTTGCGGACTGCTTCCTCAACATACTTCGAAGGCGACGATGCCCAGCACTCCACGCCATTCTCAAGAGTCATCTTCTTGAGTTTTGTACCCAAGTAAATGTTAGGCTCGGAGATACTTCCAGGCTTGAACTTGAAGTACTTATCAAGCCTCGTCATAACTGATAAAGGGTCATGATGGATACACAAGATATCATCAACATAACAAAGGACATAGGACCAATACATTTTGTCTCCGTCATCCTTGTTACGCTGTTTCTTCTTTTCTTTCTTTGAAGGCTTCTTCTTCTGCGCATCTTTACCCGCTTCAATGTCCCCTGGATCACTGTCGTTTGCATATTCAGGCCTGACTACCTGTTTCATCCATAGGTCCGGTTCTGCCGGACAACTGGTATAACCCAAATGACGCATGCAATCGGCCAAGTGATTCCTAAAAGAAGCACCGCTAGACCGAAGTCCATATAATGCCCTGACAATAATGGCACGTTTCCCCTGGTCTATACCAAACTCCGGGCCAAGTGTAGTCCAAATTTTCTCTGCACATGGCGCAGTGATGTAAGCGTTCTGGATATCCCCTGCTTTGACGTCCAAATTATTCAACGCAGCCATCGTTAAAGCAATCCGAACTGTCTCCCTCGACACTACAGTCGCGTAAGTGACCGAAGTCGGCGGCTCAGTCATATTGCCAGCTGCAACGATTCTGCTTTTGAAACGAAAGTCCTCCATCTTAATATCGAAGATCCAGTGCATACGAATCTGCTGATAACCAATAGGCACCCTATCATCCTGATCGAGAATCTTGAATGCAACCTTGACGTTGCGTAATTCTTTCGCAATACTGTCTGCCCACTTTGTATTGCCATTCTTCTTATCGATCGCATAGGCTTCCTTAATTGTCTTCGGGACTTCAATACCAAACTTGAACCTTTTCTTCAAGTAGCGAGTTTGGCGTGACTTCACTTGAGCTATGATTCGGTCACGTCGACGCAAGACAGCTTTAACCCACCAATTAAAAGCAGGCTGATCGTCAATACCTGCGGCAACAGCAAACTCAGCCGTCTGAACGGGATGTGATTCTTTCAACAAGGATAGGGGCTCATAAGAAGTGCTTTCGTCCTTCCATTTACAGCAGAGCTCCCATCCCTTCGTTGACTTCTTCATGTATACTCTATCGTTCCTCACTGCTTTCTGATCCTTGATTGATAATGCCTTAGCATCATCCCTGCGGAAATCTACAATAGAGTCCAATAGTAGGTATTCGTTCCCTTCTTCGTCACAGTTGGCAATCATCGTTGTCGCAATGATATTTGCTGTTAGCTCAGTGACTTCACCATCCGCAAACTCAACATTATACATGCGTGAATCTACAGCTGCGTTAGCAGACTTCCTACCAATGGGGTTCCCATCTCCATCGCGCTTCCTGCTAACAACTCGTCCCCTAGAACTGCCACCACCACGCGGCAACGTGATGGTAACATTGACGTATTCGTCATCGGCTTCAGGCGTCGGCACTTCCACTTCGCCAGCATCGCCAAATATACCCATGAGGAGCTCTCCTTCATCCTCATCTGGAGCAGTCGGCTGAGGCTGCACTTCATCGAAATACACATCGAATGAAGGTGTTTCAGAATCAGGAATGTTATCGAAATCTTCATCGCACGCTGGATTTCCAATTGTCCCCTGAATACGAGCATCAAACAGTTGTCTCATAGTTTGATGAGTCTCGTCTTCTACTTCTTCAGGAGTTAAGGCACGAAATGTAGTCCTGTATACAACCTCACCATTTGACTTCAAGATCTTAGCAGTCATCGCCGGACCCACATCAATAGCTGGGCCCAACCAACGTCCTAATACCTCGTTATCCTCAGGATAAGTTACCGCTGTATCTCGAAACATGACGTGCTCATACCAACCCAGTTCACATAATTGACTGATATCCGCTGTTTGACCGGTCATATAAGTTTCAGGCGTCTCACCATTGAGCATGAAGATCTCCGACGACGTGTGGCTCCTGATTAAGGCTTCTAACTCAATACAATGATCCCACAGACGTTTCGGACTGCCTGATGAGATCATTTTACGTCTTGTACCCTTCTTGAGTTCCCTAACACCAAGACTTTCTGCTGCGTTCGCCTTTGGTGTGTACGGCTCCAATGGCTTCAATCTACATTGTGCTTCTTGGCACTTGCGGCGGAATTCACCCTCAGTCTGCTCCTTACTATAATCGACGATCATTACAGGCGGTACTCCACACTGTTGAAACAACATCGAAAGAGCTTGATGAGCGTGTCCCTTCTTCTGCATTGGATATGCTCTTACCCAACCGAAACGAGTGGCAAACGTTTGTGCATGCTTATTCTGCCTCTTCCAAGACTTTGTACCAGAAATCAACGTATCGCTGTAGATATCATGGCGTAATCTGTTATATCTCAAGGCTCTATCGTTTGTCCTGAAACGTCTACTCAAGGATGGATGCAACACCGTCTTCTTCATACGGTTAGTCGTAAACTTGACTGTTCTCTTTGCGGCGCTATATGGGATTTTCCATTTCTTGACCAATTGCATCGGGTCTGTTGAGCTTGGGGCTCGACGAGACTTGACTGCCTTCACACATACCAAATTGTCTAAAACACACGATAGACGGTAGTCCGAGTTATGAGCTTCTTCATCTGCTTGAAAGTTTGAATTGACAGCGCTGATCACACGTTGATCATGTCCCCTTGATGAAGCTCCACTAACTACTCGACCATTATAATCTACCATGGCTTCTTCTGACTCCATAAACGAAGGATCGTTTGGATTCCACGGTAGGTCCTCCCAAGTCATGTCAATCTTGGGAATTAAGGCATCTTCATATTCTTCTTGGGACGGTTTGCGTACGGGGAAGTAAGCTGTGACACCTTGCAGATTGAACGGAATGGTCAATTCTTCTTCTAGGTCCTTCGCCATGGCTTGTAAGGCAAAGGTGGCCTCGGTTGCGTTCTCTTCTAAGTGTTTCGGTGTCTCATTTACTTTGACACCGTTCACACGAAGTTGCATGGGACAGATGAGGTGATGCTTCAGGTCGGGGTGATGAATGGCTTGGTGGAAAACAAGGATGTACTGCTGCATCGTTTGAGGATGGATGTACATCACTGCTGCAGAAACTGTTTTGAACTCTTGGCTTTGCGACTCTGGGTTCCATCCAACGACATTAACTGGCTGTTCATAATCACCCACCACTAAGCTATCTCTTCCCATCACCGTTGTATCTGCATGGTTATCTATCTCTGCATTACACTCCCCTTGTTCAGCAAATCTGAGCGTGCGTGTTTCGGAAATGCGTATCGTCCGTAAGGCTGACACATGTGCTATTCCGACCCTCTGACGTTTTACATCTAATGAAAGGTTATCAATGCTTCCACTAGATGTTATGAGTCAACTCTTACGCTTCTTTCCCTTTTTCTTGACAGCAGGACCCCTTGTCAAAGCAGGATGATTAGCGTTCGTCTGTTCTTCTACGCTATCATCATCGTCAGAGACATCTTCTTCCTTCACGGTAACACGTGACATGGCTGAAATCCTCCTCTTCAGCGACTCGTTCTGCTTCTTCAGGCCTCTGCTCTTTTTCTTTTCATTCTTGACCTTCGCTTCGGCTTTCTTTAAGGTCGGGTTTGGAGCAACACCATTCTTCTTACGTTCATTCCTCAACTTCTTTCGAAGTTCGAAAATACGTTTCTTTTCAGCAAATGGCTTCTTGTCCCAATCTTCCTGCTTCATCCACATATCGCATTCAGCAACCTCATCTGCAGTGAGACTTGATGCATGATTTTCGACGCCTACCGACGCAACTCTGAGAGCAGAGGGTACGGCCTGCATCTGATTACGGATGAACTCTTTTACCGCGTCAACAGACTTGTCGTAGCTAGCACGACACGCTGCATCGTTAGCAATGAAGATCTTAATGTTCTCCAAAGCGCTATGTTGAAGCCCTTGCTTGAAATATCTAAGCTTCTCACTCTCAGTGAGCTTCCTCCCCCCGTGTCTCTCGAGGTTCTCTAGGCGATGATGTTCCCTCTTTTGAGCTGTGACGAACTGCTCGTAGTTGAATTTCCTTCCTTCTCCCATGTACTTCAAGCTTCTGAGTGTTGCCTCACTCGTTGTTTGGATGTGTTCAAGAAAGTTAGGCCCGACGAAGTGCTTAAACAACGCAAACCAAGCTTTCCTTCCATTAATGGCGTTCTTCTTCTTACCCGCGTTTCGAATATAGGTATAGTATTCTTTGTCCCCGAATAAAGTAGTTAGCAAATCATAGACCTTGGCACTATCCATGAGGAAGATGTCGGTAAAAGGCCCTACGTCTTCCAATTCTGCATCGGTCATAGTGGCTACGGCTGTGGAACTGAGGATAGATGCGCGGCTGATCATCTCCTCTTCCATTGAGGCATATTCAGTATCAACTCGTCCGAACGCGGGGTCATCTGCTTCCGCCTTGACACGTAAAGTATCACGAAGTACATAAGAGAGAGGGATTCCTGTCACTCCGGGGTGCTTCGATACGAAATCCAACACGTTCTCTGCACTCTGTGCCCAATCGTCGGGATCAAACTTGGGGTTTTCGGGTGTCACGAAATTCGCTTTATCTTCTACCTCCTTTTCCTGGCGCATGGCTAGTGCGGTAATGTTGGCCAGGGTGATATCTCCGATAACTACTGTCCTGTTGGTCCTCTTCTTATGCCTGAGGAAAAACAAGAGAGACTTAAAATTGGTCTCGGCCCTGAAAGACACGAGCACCCCATTTGAGCTATCACCTCCTGGCCTACGCATTGATTTCACGAAATTCCCTCCAGTGGGATCCCCCGACACGAGGACATCTAGAGATGCAAGAGTGTCAAACCCACCCCTTTGTGCATCGCTAATGAAGGCTTGGGCATCCTGCGTAAACCCAAGTCTTCCCAACATTGCCCTGTAATTTACAGCTGCTGCCATATTTGCTTACACTCCTCCGAAAGTAATTCTTGTAGCCTAGTACACGGCTGGTTTTACCTGATGAGTAGAAGGAAAGAGGCCGTCGCTTCCTACCTGTGACCCCTGTGCGGATGGTGTGTGTACTGGTTCTTTAAAGCTTTTCGCCGAGCGAATCACTAGGGTCCCGTCGATCAACAGAGCGCTCACCACGGTCTCACTCTGTTATTAATCAGAAGGGTCGAGGTCGTAAGACAAAACTTGTTGAGGATATTGCTCAAATAAAGTCAGTGAACTATTCGGAGGCGGACAATGTTCTGATGCCTTCGTTGCTACGCTTGTAGAGCTCTTGGGTCTTTTAAACTAAACAAACACCGTCGTTCCTTAGTGCTTGGTAACTACGTAGTATTACACGGTAGTTTCCCTTGGGCGCAGATCAATGATAATTGATCCGTCTATTCTCTTTAGTAGGTTACTACTTGCTTGCTACACAATTATACCCTGATGAAAGCCATCATCAGCGGTGAAACGTCGCACATCTTGGTCAAACTCACTGGCTACGATCATGACAGAAAGATTCCCCGTCACGGGAACTCCTTCTTCAATACGTACACAGTACTGACCAAAATAGCTTGTACGTTCACGGCCAGACTTTACTACATCTGAGACACCGGAGTTCCTCTATTTACGGCCATATCGTATCTCACGCTGTGAATGTGACAATCAACAGCATGAAATGACCCACAATAGTTGGCCATGATAGTATAGAAGCATCTTTTACACGGCTCAAGCATTTGTTAGACGTATCGGCGTCGCTACAAAGTCGTAGGTGACCTGATGAGGCCCAATTTGGGATGGCAGTCAGCGCTACTCTAGCACCATATCGTATCTCACGCTGTGAATATGGCAATCAACATCTTGAGGTGACCCATAATAGTTGGCCATGATAGTATAGAAGCATCTTTTACACGGCTCAAGTATTTGTTAGACGTATCGGCGTCGCTACAAAGTCGTAGGTAACCTGGTGAGGCCCAATTTGGGATGACAGTCAGCGCTACTCTAGCACCATATCGTATCTCACGCTGTGAATATGGCATTCAACATCTTGAGGTGACCCATAATAGTTGGCCATGATAGTATAGAAGCATCTTTTACACGGCTTAAGTATTTGTTAGACGTATCGGCGTCGCTACAAAGTCGTAGGTGACCTGGTGAGGTCATCTGAGACACCGGAGTTCCTCTATTTACGGCCATATCGTATCTCACGCTGTGAATGTGACAATCAACAGCATGAAATGACCCACAATAGTTGGCCATGATAGTATAGAAGCATCTTTTACACGGCTCAAGTATTTGTTAGACGTATCGGCGTCGCTACAAAGTCGTAGGTGACCTGATGAGGCCCAATTTGGGATGGCAGTCAGCGCTACTCTAGCACCATATCGTATCTCACGCTGTGAATATGGCAATCAACATCTTGAGGTGACCCATAATAGTTGGCCATGATAGTATAGAAGCATCTTTTACACGGCTCAAGTATTTGTTAGACGTATCGGCGTCGCTACAAAGTCGTAGGTGACCTGATGAGGCCCAATTTGGGATGGCAGTCAGCGCTACTCTAGCACCATATCGTATCTCACGCTGTGAATATGGCATTCAACATCTTGAGGTGACCCATAATAGTTGGCCATGATAGTATAGAAGCATCTTTTACACGGCTCAAGCATTTGTTAGACGTATCGGCGTCGCTACAAAGTCGTAGGTGACCTGATTAGGCCCAATTTGGGATGGCAGTCAGCGCTACTCTAGCACCATATCGTATCTCACGCTGTGAATATGGCAATCAACATCTTGAGGTGACCCATAATAGTTGGCCATGATAGTATAGAAGCATCTTTTACACGGCTCAAGTATTTGTTAGACGTATCGGCGTCGCTACAAAGTCGTAGGTGACCTGATGAAGCCCAATTTGGGATGGCAGTCAGCGCTACTCTAGCACCATATCGTATCTCACGCTGTGAATATGGCAATCAACATCTTGAGGTGACCCATAATAGTTGGCCATGATAGTATAGAAGCATCTTTTACACGGCTCAAGTATTTGTTAGACGTATCGGCGTCGCTACAACGTCGTAGGTGACCTGATGAGGCCCAATTTGGGACGGCAATCAGCGCTACTCTACTAGAGCCATATCGTATCTCACGCTGTGAATATGGCAATCAACATCTTGAGGTGACCCATAATAGTTGGCCATGATAGTATAGAAGCATCTTTTACACGGCTCAAGTATTTGTTAGACGTATCGGCGTCGCTACAACGTCGTAGGTGACCTGATGAGGCCCAATTTGGGATGACAGTCAGCGCTACTCTAGCATTATATCGTATCTCACGCTGTGAATATGGCAATCAACATCTTGAGGTGATCAATAATAGTTGGCCATGATAGTATAGAAGCATCTTTTACACGGCTCAAGTATTTGTTAGACGTATCGGCGTCGCTACAAAGTCGTAGGTGACCTGATGAGGCCCAATTTGGGATGGCAGTCAGCGCTACTCTAGCACCATATCGTATCTCACGCTGTGAATATGGCATTCAACATCTTGAGGTGACCCATAATAGTTGGCCATGATAGTATAGAAGCATCTTTTACACGGCTCAAGCATTTGTTAGACGTATCGGCGTCGCTACAACGTCGTAGGTGACCTGGTGAGGTCATCTGAGACACCGGAGTTCCTCTATTAACGGCCATATCGTATCTCACGCTGTGAATATGACAATCAACGGCTTGAAATGACCCACAATAGTTGGCCATGATAGTATAGAAGCATCTTTTACACGGCTCAAGTATTTGTTAGACGTATCGGCGTCGCTACAAAGTCGTAGGTGACCTGATGAGGCCCAATTTGGGATGGCAGTCAGCGCTACTCTAGCACCATATCGTATCTCACGCTGTGAATATGGCAATCAACATCTTGAGGTGACCCATAATAGTTGGCCATGATAGTATAGAAGCATCTTTTACACGGCTCAAGCATTTGTTAGACGTATCGGCGTCGCTACAAAGTCGTAGGTGACCTGATGAGGCCCAATTTGGGATGGCAGTCAGCGCTACTCTAGCACCATATCGTATCTCACGCTGTGAATATGGCAATCAACATCTTGAGGTGACCCATAATAGTTGGCCATGATAGTATAGAAGCATCTTTTACACGGCTCAAGTATTTGTTAGACGTATCGGCGTCGCTACAACGTCGTAGGTGACCTGATGAGGCCCAATTTGGGAAGGCAGTCAGCGCTACTCTAGCACCATATCGTATCTCACGCTGTGAATATGGCATTCAACATCTTGAGGTGACCCATAATAGTTGGCCATGATAGTATAGAAGCATCTTTTACACGGCTCAAGTATTTGTTAGACGTATCGGCGTCGCTACAAAGTCGTAGGTGACCTGATGAGGCCCAATTTGGGATGGCAGTCAGCGCTACTCTAGCACCATATCGTATCTCACGCTGTGAATATGGCATTCAACATATTGAGGTGACCCATAATAGTTGGCCATGATAGTATAGAAGCATCTTTTACACGGCTCAAGTATTTGTTAGACGTATCGGCGTCGCTACAACGTCGTAGGTGACCTGGTGAGGTCATCTGAGACACCGGAGTTCCTCTATTAACGGCCATATCGTATCTCACGCTGTGAATATGACAATCAACGGCTTGAAATGACTCACAATAGTTGGCCATGATAGTATAGAAGCATCTTTTACACGGCTCAAGTATTTGTTAGACGTATCGGCGTCGCTACAAAGTCGTAGGTGACCTGATGAGGCCCAATTTGGGATGGCAGTCAGCGCTACTCTAGCACCATATCGTATCTCACGCTGTGAATATGGCAATCAACATCTTGAGGTGACCCATAATAGTTGGCCATGATAGTATAGAAGCATCTTTTACACGGCTCAAGTATTTGTTAGACGTATCGGCGTCGCTACAACGTCGTAGGTGACCTGATGAGGCCCAATTTGGGAAGGCAGTCAGCGCTACTCTAGCACCATATCGTATCTCACGCTGTGAATATGGCATTCAACATCTTGAGGTGACCCATAATAGTTGGCCATGATAGTATAGAAGCATCTTTTACACGGCTCTAGTATTTGTTAGACGTATCGGCGTCGCTACAACGTCGTAGGTGACCTGATGAGGCCCAATTTGGGATGGCAGTCAGCGCTACTCTAGCACCATATCGTATCTCACGCTGTGAATATGGCAATCAACATCTTGAGGTGACCCATAATAGTTGGCCATGATAGTATAGAAGCATCTTTTACACGGCTCAAGCATTTGCTAGACGCATCGGGACGCTACAACGTCGTAGGTGACCTGATGAGGCCATTTTGGGATGACAGTCAGCGCTACTCTAGTACCATATCGTATCTCACGCTGTGAATATGGCAATCATCATCTTGAGGTGACCCATAATAGTTGGCCATGATAGTATAGAAGCATCTTTTACACGGCTCAAGTATTTGTTAGACGTATCGGCGTCGCTACAACGTCGTAGGTGACCTGATGAGGCCCATTTTGGGATGGCAGTCAGCGCTACTCTAGTACCATATCGTATCTCACGCTGTGAATATGACAATCAACATCTTGAGGTGACCCATAATAGTTGGCCATGATAGTATAGAAGCATCTTTTACACGGCTCAAGTATTTGCTAGACGTATCGGCGTCGCTACAACGTCGTAGGTGACCTGATGAGGCCCAATTTGGGATGGCAGTCAGCGCTACTCTAGCACCATATCGTATCTCACGCTGTGAATATGGCAATCAACATCTTGAGGTGACCCATAATAGTTGGCCATGATAGTATAGAAGCATCTTTTACACGGCTCAAGTATTTGTTAGACGTATCGGCGTCGCTACAAAGTCGTAGGTGACCTGGTGAGGTCATCTGAGACACCGGAGTTCCTCTATCAACGGCCATATCGTATCTCACGCTGTGAATATGGCAATCAACATCTTGAGGTGACCCATAATAGTTGGCCATGATAGTATAGAAGCATCTTTTACACGGCTCAAGTATTTGTTAGACGTATCGGCGTCGCTACAAACGTCGTAGGTGACCTGATGAGGCCCATTTTTGGACGGCAGTCAGCGCTGATCTTGCACCATATCGTATCTCACGCTGTGAATATGACAATCAACAGCTTCTAGTGGCCCATTAGGTTTGGCCATGATAGTATAGAAGCATCTTTTACACGGCTCACGCTCACTTTGCTTGTATCGGCGTCGCTACAAAGTCGTCACAGCTGAAACTTCAGATGTTTTTTCTTCAGGCTGTCAGACAAATGACGGGCCTGCCCGCCATCCACTATTCAAGCACGTAAAGATTGTCTGTCTTCATGACACTTGACACCTTTCTTTGATTCCCAGAACGCTTTTCGACCTCGGGCACTAACTTGAAGATATTTATGGACCATCAACCCGAGCAGCTGTTTTGTTCACACCAGTATTGTACAAGGGAAGGTGGAACTATATCTTAAATCGACGGCCGGGGTTATTAACTATCTTAGTCATCAACGAGTGCTAAGTAGAGGTTTGCGTTGTCGTGCAAATAGGGTGGATCATTACTCATCTGCATTCTGTATCTTTTTACATAGAGTAAGTTTATTGATGGCGGCAGTGTTGCTGTCTTGAAGTGATTTTCTTCAAATCATAAATTTATGTATTGCTGACAAACCTATTATTTTTGTCCCTTAATAGCTGTACTGAATCTTCATATAAACAATATATCTGTAGCAAACATATGTCGCTACCGCTCACACCTCCAAACGGAGGAAACCGCAGGAGGGGCAATTTTAGGCAATATGCGAATCTTGCGTTGGTGTTTTCAATGATGGTTTTACTGATGGCAGCTGCTCTAATACTGACGATCCCCGAATCAACTTCAAATTTTATAGAGTCTATACATCGTCGACTAGTTCATTTGAGGGGAGACGACCATCGCCATCTACGCAATGAATCATTGCAGAGGACGGGGGAAGTGGATTGGGCTCCTTCGCACACCACATCAACAAATCTGAACAGTAGCAGCTATAATGGACAAATACCAGGGCGGCATGTCTATCATATGAACGGGACCATCAGTGTAATAACAAAAGATCATCGTTATCACCACATCGCTCACCGAAGAGAGCTGCAATCATCCTTTACAGATGTGAAGGGGGAGCTAAAGGACGACTCAATGGGCATAATGTATGATACTTCCAACAAAAGTCCGCGTTCTTCAACAACACCATCAGGGACGCCAATACCAGCTTCACCTACATCTTCAACTTCCGATTCTGGGTCAACAAGCACTGCCA
Source organism: Skeletonema costatum (assembly GCA_018806925.1). Taxonomy (NCBI): domain Eukaryota; phylum Bacillariophyta; class Thalassiosirophyceae; order Thalassiosirales; family Thalassiosiraceae; genus Skeletonema; species Skeletonema costatum. The sequence continues at coordinate 16,548 of JAHBBA010001235.1, forward strand.
TACCCAAAGACCCTCAGCTTGTCATCGCAGGGAAGATGGTTGTTGAGGACGGTGCATGTAACATTGCCCAACTCAACCTTAAATCTGGAAAATGGAGTTTGCAACAAAGAATTCAACTTAGCCTGTATAATTCTTACTCGGGGGGCGAGGTGTACTCAATGCTCGCGAATCATACAATTGTGACCAATAGCAATGCAAAAGAATTTAGCAAGTCTGAGGAACCTAGTTCCAAGGGAGTGGATCGACCTCATGTTACAGACAATGCCTTTGGTGTGGATCTCATTGTTGTGGGAGCGTTCGATACGACGTATAGAAATAGCCAAACCACGTACTGTTCTGTTGGAAAATGGGATGGTTCTCAGTTATCAAAAGTTGGTGAAGGACTGTGTAACTCCGCTCTGTCGAAGGGGATGAAAATTACAAGTTCGGCCATTGCTGGCCCGAATGATATCTACGTTGGGGGGTCGTTTCAAACACAGGTGTGGAATGGGGAGAAGCATGAGTTTGTCAAAATTTTCAACATTGCGCATTATAATTCCATCAACCAAGTTTGGCTTCCGTTACCTGTCGGTCAGATAACGTGTTCTTGGTGTACGGTAACTATTCTTGCCTTGGCATGGGACTCGGAGAGGAGGCAGCTTCATGTTGCAGGGAAATTCAACGCCATTGATGGATATAATATTCCCGCAGGTCTTGCCGTGTATGACCAAGACTCGGGGCATTTGGTTGCTCATCCAGGAGGGGGCCTAGCAATGCGAAATGTGACTCAAGATGGCGTCGGCACAGCCATCCAATTTGATCAGGAGAACGGTGTGTTGTATGTGATGGGTGCATTTGAACGACTCACAGCCACGTATGAAGAATGCCTTGGTCTAGCAGCCTACGAGATTAAGTCAGGTTCCTGGACTTGTCTGGCAGATCCCGCCCACTCGGTCTTACCTACTGGTGGTGGGAACATGCTCCTGACACCCTACGGATTATTGGTTGCAGGGAGAACTGCTAACCACACAACTTGGCCTGATAGATCACGCCCATACACAATCGCTGTTCTCAAAGCAACCATTAAGAAAAAGGTGTTTTTCGAAGAAACAGGCAATAGTGCACAGGCCTTTGACGATTCAAAACCAGATGACCAGCTTGATGGCGTCAAAGTGTCCGCAGATGAAGGCTCACAGAAACGTAGATTGAATGGTACAGATCTTGGAACAAACGAGACCAACTTCAATGAAACCGACTTCGACGAAACGAAAAGAAAGGAACAAAGGAAAGATCCTGAACACGAGTTTATTTGGTCTTGGTTGCCAGGCTTTGATGGCCACGATGAGCCGATTCATACTCTATCTAACGGTTATGGTGACTACGTCGGAACTGTTTTCATTGGAGGGGACAATTTTGTTTCAAAGTGGTCTTACAAGTCAGTGGAAGTGCCATGCGATGACTCCGATGCAAAGCGCACAACATCAAAATTTCGCACGAGCTGTACTCAGAAGACTTTCAAACCAGTAACAGTGGACCTCTCCAATGATCGTGTTCATGGAGCTGTGATGGCAATTTCTCAATTAGATCCAGTTATAGAAAAAGAGAAGGAAGAAGAAACATCCGTGCCAAACAATGTTATTGGCTACACTATCCTTGTGTATAGCGTGACGCTTGGGGCGGTAATTGGGATGTTCCTCGCGCTTTTGTGCAACAAGAGTATCAATCAAACAATCATGTCATTCATTTTTGATAGAGACGCTCACATGAAAGGTATTTCATTGGACACATTGACATATAGTACTGTGAAAAATACCAATGTTGCAGAAGCCTACCACAGGGCAATGAGCAACCGCTTCGTAAAACATCCTCACCTACTCACTCTCATCGATCCCCAAGAGATCATTCTCCACCGTATTATTGGTGAGGGTACGTTTGGTCGTGTGTGGAGTGCAAAATGGGGTAGCTCGAGTGTAGCAGTCAAAGAATTCGTGTTTGCGCAAGCTGCAGTGGCAGGAAAATCGAGCCAGCAGCGGGCTATTGTCGAAGAGATTATTGGAGAGGCAGGTATGATGGCTATTTTGAGGCACCCGAATGTCCTGCAGCTTTTTGGATGCTCCCTGACAGCACAAGCTATTTGGATTGTCAGCGAACTATGCTCTTTAGGAAGTTTGAGACAAGTACTTGACGGTACAGAGCGTGTCTTGACGTTGGACGTTCGCCTAAACCTTGCATTGCAAGTTGCCGAGGGCATGGCTTACTTGCATACGCAAGACCCGCCGATCATTCACAGAGATCTCAAAAGCCACAATATATTCGTCCATGAGACCTTCATTGAAGTTGACCAATCAAAGGACAAGTCAAATGACAGCAAGCTGCTGTTACCATGGACATCGATAGCAAAGAAGAAAAGTGACAGCGAAAACATGAGCAAGAATAGTGGCAGCAGCTCTCGAAGTAAGAAGAGCACCAATGCCTCACGAGAAAACGGAAGCAATAGTGGCAGCGACTCCGCGAGCGGGGGCAGTACTCCAACGAAGCAAGTTAAGAGCAAATCTACAATGAGTGCGAAGATTGGCGACTGGGGCTCTGCGAGGGCAACTCTGGCAGGTTCACGAACCATGACCCACGGGGTAGGGACTGCATGCTGGATGGCACCAGAGGTGTTGAAGCATGCGCGTTCATCTAAGTATAGTGACGTCTACGGTTTCGGCATCGTTTTATGGGAGTTGGCGACAAGAAGCCAGGTTTACGAAGGTTTAGAGAGTACTCAAATTATTGCTATGGTTGCAAATGATAACCTACGACCTGAGGTCCCGGATGGCTGTCCATGGAATGATTTAATGGTCAAGTGCTGGAACGAAGCTCCGCAAGATCGGCCATCATTTGAAGATATTGTAAGAGAATTGAACAGGCTTAGACCGGTAGTGAGGAATTCAAAGTACACTGGAGAATCGTTGAAGGTGCCAAAGTGGAAAGCTAATAGTTATCAACGAGGAGGTTCGAAAAGTGGATCTCAACCAAAAGTTACTGTGCCGAGACAAACTGGATAAGTGTATGAGATGTGTTGATTTTGTTTAGTGTGTAATGTAATTAAAAGTGACACAATATTATGTCTTGAGTGAAGTGAAGAGCCATTGTCTTCTTAAATCATATCCGAGCTCATACTCAACAATACGATAGTTCCCCAATAAAAGTAAGAAGCTCTGCTTTACGTAGCACGAGCACCCTTTCCATAATAAATAAAGATGCCAACGCACATGACTCCATAGCTCAACAAAATGAAGAAGCTTCCAGGAATATACCAGCCTTCTCCCAACTCCGAGCTTCCCGTCGCGTAGAACAAGATCAAACCCATAATCCAGACGAGCAACGTACGCATATTCTTCCACACATTGCGTGTCATGGAGCTAGTTACAGCAGTCGCAGCAATGTTGAAAATGCCTGTCACTGTTACTAGCAAGGTCCATCCGATGGCGAGTGCAATCACATTGCCCTCACTCAAACTGCTTGCGACGTCAGAAGGATTCTCTCCGAGCAATGGTGCGATGGGAAAGTATAGGATAAGGGCAATGACAATCCCATACGCACCTTCCATACCGACCAATAAAGGTGGTGGGAAGGCAGTTTCTTGCATAAACACCTCTTCGGTCAAGTCTTGGATTACACTCATCACGCTCTGACCAAGAATCAACAAAATACCAATGATTTGTTTGTTTACAGTCGATTCATCGTTGGTCTCACCACCAGCTACGTTATTTGTATCAAATACGCCAACAAGAACAATCCCTAAGGTGACGACTAAAACTCCTACCCATCGTACCCAAGTGATTTTCCTTCCACGTACGAGTCTCGTTGCACAGACACTCAACACAAGTTCCATACCTGAGATGAGCATCTCTGCAACTGACGCAGCTACATGAACCAAAGAGGCCCAACGCATTGCAGAATTCAAAAGGTTGAAGAAAGCTGGGACGGCTGGTTTTAGATACCAAGGGATGTTGGCGTGACAGCTGCGTGTCCTTGAGTGTGTAGGGAGACCATGCGTGCTGGCACTAATCCGGCGGGCGGTGTCGAGTGTCTTTGACGACATACGTGCTGATTTAGCTCGATCCAAAAGACTAGGCTTCTTGGCCATGTTTTTCGAAGTATTGCCTGGATCTAAACTTGTTGATGATTTGCCTTGAGCTTCATGGTGATCTTCCATAACGGCACCGGCACCGTCGCTCTCTTTTGTTCCATCTGCAAAAGAAATGCTTGCCCGTGCAGCACTTGATGTGTTTGTACATTCCTCAGATGCAAATCTCACGCTCACGGTCGATTTTCGCCTCTGGCTCTCCACATCATGATTGTTTGCTTTGTTGAAATCTAGAGACGCCACACTCTCGCCTCTTTCCATCTCATCATCTGGGGTGGTGTATCTCAAAGTTTGTCGCGTCCGCATTGTGTGACGGCTTGGTATGCTCACTGACTCTTCTTCTTCTATTCTGTTTGATAATCTAGGAAGAATGGCGTGGTCATCCCAAACGAGACGATAACCACGCTTTTTCAATAAGACCATGATGTTGTATGGAATCAAGCTCAATGCTTGCCCAATGAGGTAGAGCAATGTTAAAAAGAGCGGATGATTGAAACCGAGCTGATAAAATATCTTGGCGGTGACTGACCTGGCTGCCCCAGTCAGCACCATTGCCCCGAGTATGAATGAAACTTTAGCTGAATACATGTTCTTGTGCTTTTTGTTAGAGCATTATGCAAATATGTGTGATTGCTTCAATTAAGTGGAAGGCGGTAGGTAGCAGCACAAAAGGCAAGTTGGTGATAAGTAAGCGGCGCTGGTGACAGCGTGCTCTGATGAAGGAAGAGGTGACACCATCACATCAGCCTGGTGTCAATCAACTCGTTTGCTGGTGTTCGTCTCTTCACAAGGAGGAGAACAAAAGAGAGCCCATTCTCCGCACTGCCAGAGGAAGATGCTCTATTGTACTATTCCTACGTTGATTATCCCTCCAACTAAATATATTCGAGTCCGACTTTCCAGGTGATTGATGGACTACTTCCATGCTTGTTGCTTAGCTTTTAGGCTTGTTGTTCTCAGAGAGTGACCCCGGAGAAACCACGATAAGACGACATCACACTGCAGGAAAAATGTCAACCCAAGAGGAAAAGGGTGGCTGGTTTGATGCATTAACCACTCCCCTCAATGCCTGTAGTCTGGAGACATACTTTCCAATCACACGAGATGATGGCATCAACAGCAGCAGCGACAAACCAAGTGACGTTCCTCTTGTAGTTGGATGTTATCAATTAAACGAGTCCTCTCAGTCGGACCCAGAAGATCCAGATACAACAGCTTCTTCATCTGCAGGCTCGAGTCGATGCGGTGAATTAAGATTGCACATGATACCAACGCCTTCCACATCAAAGACTGAAATGCAATTTGGTGATGCAGCATGTGTGTTACAGATGGAGAGTGGTGTTCTTGACGGTAAATGGAAGCGGAGGAGAAAAAAACAACCAAACCGCCGTAGAAATTCCTCTATTTGCAAGTGCCTGTGCATCTGGCAGTATACATATCCACGGTTTAGAGAAGAACATGTCCACCGATTCAACTACTGATACTACTTCGTGGAGTCTCAATCATTTAGCTTCAACAGATGGACAAATTGACACAGGACTCTGCCTTGCACTTGCGTGGAATGACTATCTTAATGAAAGTGAGGACCAAATTGTGTCATCCTACTCGAATGGCGAAGTCGCCATTCATCAAGTTTCATATCATGGAGATACAAACAAAACACCAAGACTAGAAGAAACACATAGATGGAATGCACACACTTTATTTGGTTGTCCATCCGAAGTTTGGACATGCTCTTTCCTACGAGGGGCAGAAAATGTTGTACTTAGTGGTGCAGATGATGTGAGTATTTTCATTATTGTTTAGTATTTGTATGTCATAAGTTGAAGCAATTGCATGATTCAATGGTCTCACATCGTTGTTTCTCCATGTGTGACCGCAATAATGTTAGTGCTCGATGAAAGTATGGGATATTCGTCAAACACAACGACCCGTGCATAAAGTTGGAGATACCGAATTCGAGGCAGGAGTTACAGCTATATCATCTCATCCATCTCTGGACAACATCTTTGCTGTCGGAAGCTACGACGAGCACGTGCGACTGTATGATTATAGAAAGATGGCTGAGCCACTCCTCAGTAAAGTTTCTGTTGGTGGTGGAGTTTGGAGGATCAAGTGGCATCCATCAACTTGGAGTGGAGAGAGCAGCTGTCGTGGAAAGCTTCTTGTAGCAGCTATGCATGGTGGATGCCGTATTGTGAATTTTCCTTCGTTGGATGGTGGTATGGAAGAATATACTGCGGAGGAGGCAGATGTACTATCTGAGTTTACTGCACATGAAAGTATGGCATATGGAGCAGACTGGATTTCATTTGGTTCACCAGAACTGGAAGCTGCTGCGAGCTGTTCCTTTTACGATCGAAAAGCATTCATTTGGGAGTAGCTAAAACACTATTCTTTACACAACTAAGGATATCTATCTATCTACTACTTATCTATCTAGCACCGTCCACCATTCTGAATTGGACTACACACACCGTCACCATAGTCAGTAATGCTTGGTATGACTAGTCCCACCACCAAAAGAGCTAACATAACCAAAATGAAACTTCCAGCGATGATCTTTGTGATCCCAGCGTCTGTATTATTGTTCAGTGCAACATCTAAATCGTATTCATCTGCGTCGTCGGGAAGCCCAAGTTCTTTCTGTTGTGTCATGAAAAAGAGGTTTAATAATACGCGGGGCGGTGCAAGATGAATCAAAGATGACAGCATGACATCAACATAAACTTACCCTCCTCTTCTCATCAATCTTCATATTCAAGACGGGCAACTGAAGCTGCTGGTGACGATCGACGCCAAGCGAACGAGGACTAAAGCTAGCGACACCTGACCGGGAAGGACATGGTGCAAACGCCTCTAGGAAGGGGAGGAATGGTAGAGTCAATAACAAAAGCTTCATCATGGTGTTTCGCTTTTTTTATGCCAAGATCCAAGATGGAGTGTGGGGGATGTTGGATATGTTGTCAACATTATACATCCAAAACAACAAATAAACACCTCATTGTATCCAAGAACTGCTATTGCTGACGTCATCATCTCACTTTTTCATCTATCTTTATATTTGAGTGAGTCATTTCTGTCCGTGTATGATGTCGCTAGACATAGGTACTTGTAGAGACGATGGATTTAACTACGGAGCCGCCGCGATGAACTCACGAAACGCGACTGATTTCGGACCATGAGGAGCTGCCAAATTTGGGTTCGCATCGTTGAAGGGCTCATGAATGTTACTGATGACAAAGAGACGTACCGGCACTGGCAGTGCCTGCATGCATGCAGAGTCGGTCCCATGCACTCTTCTCATTTCGCATATATAGCATGATAGAACTCATTGCACCCGAGCCGAGTACAGTGCTGTTCTTCTACATTATCACGAGGCAAGAGTATCTACAAGAAGTAATAATAATAGTAATATTACTTGCACTCCATCTCCGTCAAGTTCTCAAATTGTACCCAATGATCACTAATAAAATAGGCGTCACGTTGTTCTTCATCCTCCTCCTCTTCTGCCAAATGATCGCAACTAAACCTCTACCGCATAAAGTTTCACGATCGTCTTCGTGCCTATCGTCATCCAAAACATTCTTATCTGAAAACGACATATTCATACAAAAGAAAAAAGCTAGATTACAAGCATTAAAAAGACAACGTAAGACGGTCCAAAAACAAGCTTTACGGGCACAACAATTTCCACAGGATATGGATGTTGATCAGCAAGCATCACATTGCCAATCAACTCAACAATGGAGGGCGAATTTATCCGAGGAACGGAAGGAACAACATGCAGATACGAACAGGCAATCGACTCAACAATGGAGAGCGAATTTATCCGAGGAACGGAAGGAAGAACATGCAGATACGAACAGGCAATCGACTCAACACCGGAGGGCGAATTTATCCGAGGAAGAGAAGGAAGCACACGCAGAAAGAGACAGAATGCAGCATGAGACAGACAGAGGTACTTGGTCAGCAGAGACATGGCAGGAACGCAGGAATCAAAATAATATTCATCAAGAACAACTTCGGAGGGAACGGTGGGCTCTTTCATCTGGTGAGGCATGTGAATGCAATATTGATTCATTTGATCCCAATACAATGAATGTCGAAACGAATGATCTTGGCCCTATGGACCAGATATGCAGCTTCTGCCATGCTTTTGGTTTCAAAAGTGAAATGAAATGTATTAAAGACAAGATCGCAGGAGACAAATATCATATGGGAAGATTGTGCTGTAATCAAGGAAAAATTATTCTTCCCACCCCTCCGCCCTTTCCTATTGAACTGTACACATACTTCACGGGACAATCATCGAAACACAAGCTCTTCCGAAAGCGTATCAGATACTTTAATTCTGGCATGGCAATGGCATCATTGCAACTAAATGATGCAACTGTCTACAAATATGGACCAGCCGCTTTCAAAATTCATGGTCAATTGTACAAGCGGTTGGGGCCGATGCATCCATCCGCCTTCTATGATAACGGCCAACCGAAATGTTTGCAGATCTACTTCTTTGATCCAGACGAACAGGCCAAGTACAGAGTCAATCGTACCTATGCTGCGTCCCGCTCGTCTACAGTGTACACGATGGAAAAGGAAATTTTTATCAAGTTACAATCCATCCTAACCTCATGTGGCAATCCACTGCTCGGCGCTTATCTTACCATCAATGAGGAAATAAAGCGAACGAACAATAATCCAGAAGAAGTTCGTGTCGTTCTTGACACTGCTACAACCGATGGTCGGCATGAAGGCCGATTCAATGCTCCTGGATGCAGCGAAATATCTATGCTGCTGCCAGACCAAAATGAACTTGGATTGAGTAAAGATGCTATTGTAACGCCGATGAGGCAATCCGATCCTGAGCAGAATCCAATCCGTCGTATACCAGACCATAATCCAGCTCATGATTCGTTCCTTTACCCATTACTCAAACCGACAGGAGACGATGGATGGCATCGCAATCTATACTCCTCAAGCAATGATCCGCATACACACAAGCATGTATCCGCACGTCAATATACAAGATATCTACTCATGAAACGTCTCCTTCATAATGTTGATCCCAACGATCCTTCACGTACTGTCCAATCTGAAAACATGTTACATTTGAGCAACAAACTCTTTCAACAATGGTGTTGTGACATGTGGGCTAAAGTTGAAAGTAATGATCTTGGATGGGTGGAAACGCATCAAGCCAATATCTTTGCCGACTCATACTCCAAGGTGAAGAAACGACAAGCAGAGGGAACGACTGGTGGTGCAACGCCAACAATATTGCCATCAAGTTACAATCAAAGCGATCGGTACATGCATCGAAAGTTGGAAGATGCTATGTCTGTGGCGCGTGTCCTTGGTACACCTCACTTATTCATTACCTTTACAATGGATGTATTTTGTACGGAAGTTATGCAGGAACTTGTTCCTGGCCAAACACCGTATGATCGGCCAGACATTATTGCCCGTGTATATTGGCAGAAATACAAAGCATTCATCCACGAAATAGAACAGGATAACATCTTCGGCAAAATGATTGCTCGTGTCTCAACAGTTGAATTTCAGAAACGAGGTAAATATATTTTGTATGATTCTATTATTTCATCATAACACTTTCTATCATCAATGTCTCATCTGAAATTATACATTATGAACTCAACAGGAGCACCCCACACGCATACGTTAATTTGGATAAAAGATTTCGAATGCACTCCCTCTAACATTGATAATATCATCTCTGCTGAGATCCCTCCTCGAGGTGAAGAAGGTACACCACAACGGACGTTGCATGACATGGTGACCGAGAAGATGATACATGGTCCATGTTCAACCGGCTGGGCGTGTTGGAAGAAAGACGGATGCGGATGTGATAAGGGCTTTCCATTTGAGTTTAATGCTACTACTGATATTGGCGAGGGCTACTATCCTCAATATCGTCGTCGTTCACCTGAAGATGGAGGCAATACTGGAACTACCAAAAGTGGAATTGCAGTTGATAATCGATCAGTTGTTCCATACAATGCATATTTACTCTTGAAGTACCGTTGCCATATAAATGTCCAATTCGTTGTGAGTGTGGCATCGATCAAGTACCTTTTCAAGTACAACTTCAAAGGAGAGGATTTGCTCACGGTGGGGACACTCAATGTAGATGACGAGGTTGACGCTTATATTACGAAGCGATACATTTCCTCTATATCGGCAGTTTGGAACATATTTGAATTCAACATGCAAGAAGTCAAACCACCAGTGACACAACTTACTTTGCACCTCGAAAATGATCAGTACACAACCTACCAAAATTCGAGTGATGACGTGACAGAAGCTCTGGAACGTAACAAATGCACACAGCTTACTCAGTACTTTCTCGCCAATGCATATGGTCATGATAATGCTGACGACTATCTGAAAGCACTTGAATTGTGTTATGAGGACATGCCAATACATTATAGGTACAATACAGAAGTAAAGCCGCCGATATGGACGAAACGGATTGTACGTGGAGATCCTGATGTTTTACGTGGAATTGGGCGGATGCCTCTACTCACACCGAATAATGGCGATGTGTACTTCGCCCGATGCTTGTTAAAACATCGTCGTGGAGCATCTTCGTTTCAAGCGTTGCGGACTGTGGACGGGATACTCCATCCTACATATCAGAGCGCATGTGTTGCATTGCATTACATTGAAGATGATTTCTTGTGGATTGAAACGATGAGGGAAGCGTGCAAAATAAAAATGCCTCGCGCTTTACGGGACTTATTTGGCAGTATCATCTTCCATTGCCATCCATCTGACAAGCTAAACCTTTTCCAACTGTTTGAAGATAACATGCTTGATGATTTCCGTCATACCCATACAAAACAAGGTCTCCCTGCAAACACGGCTCTCGCTCTTGCCCGGAACCAACTTCTGGTATACTTAAATGACTTTTTCCGTCAATTCAAAGAGACAAATGCAAGTTACGGTTTACCCATGCCGGATGCAAATCTTACACAGCTTGATATGCAGAACGAACTGGATCCAAATGCAAGCGAATATTATTCCAACAATATTAGACTGATCGAGACGAACCTGGAACAGAAGGCCTTCTTTGAAGAAATGCAGAAATGTATAGATGACAATACTGGTGGATTTTACGGACTTGATGCTCCCGCTGGCACTGGCAAATCGTTCTTGATTAACCTCATTCTTGCCTATGTGCGGCAAGATAACCAAATCGCAATAGCATGTGCCATGTCTGGCATTGCATCGCTCATTCTTACACTTGGCACTACATTTCACAAACGATGGTGTCCTCCGAAGTATCCGAAAGATGAAGATACTTGCAATATTGCCTTGGATTCAGATGAAGCACAAATCATCCGCGCCGCAAGATTTATTGCCATTGACGAGGCTTCCATGATGCATAAAGAACTCCTCGATTGTATGGATACGTTTCTCAGACAATTGATGGGATCAGACAAACCATTTGGAGGAAAATTGGTAGTAGTCATCTTCGATTTTCGTCAATTGCCGCCTGTTGTAGTTGGAGGCAACCGAGCTTCCGTTGCTTCAAAATCTATCAAAAATAGTAGAGTTTGGAAGCATATACAACTACGACACTTGAACCGAAACATGAGAGTGGAACGTCTCATTGGTGATACGACTGATTTTGACCGCATTTGCAGCTAAGATGGTTTGCGACTTGGTTGCTGCAAATTGGAGATGGGCTGATTTTAACCAACCGTGTTGGATCAAGAAACCTCATTCAAATGCCACCCCAAATGATATGTCGTTCGGCGCAGGAACTCAGAGATACAGTATTTCCAAACTTCCTCGAAAGGCACATTGACATGGAATGGCTCAGCACACGTGCCTGTCTTGGCTGCAGGAATGACCTTGTTCAGCAACGAAACAATGAAATGATTGACCTCCTTCCGGGTGACATCTTCGAGAGCGTAAGCATCAACTTGTGTGTGAATGACGAAGACAACCGCTTTTATGATACTGACACACTCAGTCAGCAAGAAGTATCAGGATTGCCACCTCATCGTCTAAGGTTGAAGAAAAATGCATGTGTCATCTTGGTACGGTCGCTCATCCCAAAGAAAGGATTCTGCAATGGAAAGCGGTGTTTGATCAAGGATATCAATAATAATTTGTTGAGATTGGCACCGCTTGATTCCCATGGTCCTGACATCCTTGTTCCACGGATTCCAATGCAATGCAATGATTCGAAATTAGGCGTCCCTTTCATCCGAAGACAATATCCAATATTGCTGGCGTATTACCTTACGATTAACAGATCGCAAGGTCAGACTCTTGACGTGGTTGGAGTGGAACTTCCAACAAGTGTGTTCATGCATGGTCACGTGTACGTTGGATATGGCCGCACTGGGGACCCCAAAGGCCTTCACATCTATGCCAATCAAGACGAATTTGACAATATACAAGATCACCTCACTCCTGACCAAACCTATGTCAACAACGTTGTTTGGCCTGAGCTTCTCATCCATTGATAAATTAATCTAAGTCGAAAGTACACAATACCTTTTACTAAATACTAACCGCCCATCTAGCGGACCTCCCTGGTCCGATCTAGTTACAAATAATAAAGCAGCGAGCAGCATGCAGCATGCAGCGCATTATTGCATCATAACATCATAGAATGGCTGCTAATACAATGGCGACAATGAAGCGCATCATAGTGCTATTGGCATGCTTGACAACTCTCAGCAATGTGGTGTCTGCATTCTCCTCTTCCCCGCATCATCGACACAATACACTCAGCAACAACCTGCCTCAAACATTCATAAAATCAACAACACAACTGCAAGCGTTATCCGACGAAGAAGAGCAAGAATTACGACGAGTCGAAGAAGAATCACGCCTCAAAATCCTGACTGATCGACGCAAAACAATCCGAGGGATACTAAAGGCAGCAGAGGGTACGAAGAACTATCGACTTCAAAATGGGTATGTCCCCGCAATTAATGAGGAGACTGGAAAGCCAGAGAAATCAGATGCTCAAACGGCAGTCACGATTACTGCGTTTGTAGTTGCTGCTGGAGCTGTTGCACTTCGTATTGGAGGTCGTGCTGCGTTGGTATCGGCGTTAGGGTTAGATTTTGCAACGGAGAATCCAGAGTTGCGTGATGGTTTGGATAATGTGTTGAATTATGCTTCTACTATTGGTACAGAAGCTGAGTTGGGATTGTTTATACTGGCATGGACTGCAGTGAAGGTATTATGTTTTGATGCAGGGGGTGTCGTTTTGGCCCTGGCATCTGGGGTTTTGTTCGGTGGAGTATGGCAAGGTGCAGTTGTTTCTGCTTTTTCAGCTACGGTGGGGAGTTCTGTTGCGTTTGGGATGGCGAAACTGGATACACCTGTACGAACAAAGGCGTTGGAGGTTGTTGAAGAGTATCCCTCTTTGCGTGGTATTGAAAAGGTTGTGGCAAAAGATGGTCTGAAAGCAATCTTGACATTGAGGCTTGCTCCTGTCTTGCCCATTCCAATTGGACTATACAATTATGTGTAGTAAGTTCTTCGATGTATTGCTTGTATGTATTTTATTGCTGCGTTCAAATACTCACAATTCTCTTCATTACAGTGGTGTCACCAATGTTCCGTATCTAGATTTTGCAGGTGGTATATTTTTAGGCAGTTTGAAGCCATATCTTCTTGATAGCTACCTCGGTGTCTTTGGAAAACAACTAGTTGATGGTACTGCTGGCGAATCTGGAATGCAAGACGCGTTGCTTTTGATTGCGTTGGGAGTGAGTGTGCTGATTGGAGTGTTTGCGTCACAATTAGCCAATGAGACTTGGGAATCAATCAATGAAGAAGTGGAATTAGAGAAGAAGGCTGCAGCTGAGAAAGAGGATACAGCCGGAGATGGTGTTATGCGTCAAATAATGGGAATGGACTTGCCACAATGGATTATTGGATTTCAGTTATCACTACAAGCTGCAGACGAACGCGTTGGTGGGATGATAGTAGAAGAATACAATGCCAAAGTTTGGAACTATACACAAGAGGAGCTAGAGTTGGATCCGATAATAAACCCAGCCGCACAGAGTTTCAGCCCAGAAGTTGCAAACGCAAATAAGGGTTTTGATTTCCCTGCGAGCATCTGTGATGGCCTTGTCCTTTCACCGAATCTACTATCGGCCTATTTCCGATATGCTGACCCTCTCTATAATGAGGAGGAGCAAACAATCAATTCAATGAAACAGGGCACTGAAAGTCTTGTAGACGAAGAAGCGAGTGCAATGAAAATAGATGCAGCAACAGTTACAGTGCCATTACAGGTGCAACAAATGCAAGAAGTGCCTCTAATTTTAGCTGATGATCTTCTCAAAGCACTTGAGAAACTTCAAACAATTTTGCAGAAACAATTGGCAGATTTATAAATTAAACCTTCGTTGCTTTGACTACAATCAGTATATTCATATGTATCTACCACTTTCAGATTGTATGGGGAGGAAAGCTCATTTTTCTCCCGGAGAAGACAGACAGCCGTTCCCGCCAGCTCTGACGCACTTTGTCACAAAAGTTGATGTTTGCCGATGATTCAACATCCCGGCCGGCCAGCAAGCAACGCCCATGTCCTTACAATACCACCAAGAGCCATCCTCTTACCGCCTCATCTCCTCTGGATACATACTACACAACAACAATATGAAGCTATCCGTACCTCTCTTTTTGGGCTTGGCAGCACAAGCCACCGCCTTCACAACATTCTCTTCACAATCCACAATCATTCCATCATCGCCCACATCTTTATACGCCGCTGAACTTACGCCAGAACCTGAAGGAGGTGAAGAACTAACAAAAGTTACGTCTTCTATGGAAGGCTCACGCATGAAAAATATGGGCGCAGGTGACGATGAAGGTGTTTATAAATTCTGGTTGTCGGCAACCGCAGATGGAGCTCAGATTAAAAAAGTGAGAACAACAACTGAGAAAGAAGCAAGCAGGAAGGCAAACTTCCCTGGATTTCGGAAAGGACAGGTTCCTCCCTACGCCCAGCCACAGATCACCGGGTTTGCTGTTCAAGAGGCTATTATCAAAACTTGTGAACAGTCGCTGGAAGCATATGGGCTTGAAAGTCTATCTGGAAGCGCCGGTGAAGTGACAGTCAATGAGGATGTGAAGGATATTTGCAAGGGATACAAAGTAGGCACCGATGTTTCTTTCACAGCTACCTACATGGGTAAATTTGATGCAAACATTCATACTGAATCCGCAACAGAAGAGGCAGAAGATGACAGTGTAGTTGATGTTGAAGTAGTGGCAGAGTAAATAATGAATGCAATGGAATAACGTTGAGATTAACTTAAAACAAAGAAATAGCTTGAGCACTAAGTAGAACAATCTATCCTCACGAACAAGTACAATCTTGATTGGTTCGTACTAGGACATCCACTTGTTTTAAGGTGATCAGTGGCGATCGTACTATTTAAGATCGATGTCGATTATCTTGCAATCGTCACAGTGTACAATCTCAAGCCAGACTTGAGGTCGATGAGACCATCCCATTTTGCCTGCATCTTGTACTTTGACAAAAGACTGAAAAAGTCAATCTCATTAGTATCAATGTATTGGACTGTCTCTCCGGCTAAGAAGTTTCTTCCCAACT
The DNA here is from genome assembly GCA_018806925.1 of Skeletonema costatum. Taxonomy (NCBI): domain Eukaryota; phylum Bacillariophyta; class Thalassiosirophyceae; order Thalassiosirales; family Thalassiosiraceae; genus Skeletonema; species Skeletonema costatum. Next base: position 32,288 of record JAHBBA010001235.1, read on the forward strand.
CCGTCGCTCTTTGACAATTGCGTTTCCGAACAACGGCCTGAGCACTTGTGCATTTATCTGCAAACACCATCTCTCCGTAAACACTTCCGTTTCCATGCGGACCATCGAATTCTATAGCCAGCATATAGTCATCACCGCAGGATACGACCACTCCGCCCTTTCTTTTGTTGTAAAAGGCACCCAACACAGCTGCGTGAAGATTTGCAATTCCTTCACTCACTATGCTAGTATCAGTCACCGGAGCTGACGTTGTCCTAGGCACCATAATCTGCCCAGTGACAGGGGGAACGAAGTATTCTTTCTTGGGTTCTGCCCGCTTAAGATTTGCTGGTTTGACATTCACAACTTTGTAGTCATTACCTTCACAACTTACAACCCATCGCTGTTCTTCTCGTAGGAATCTGACAAGGTGGCCTCTCGTCCCATTCAAATGAGCTGCGCCTTGTAGACCATGTAATTCTACAGCCTGACCGGGCTTTGCGTTCTCCATCTTGACAAGAACAGTATTGTATTCCTGCGACACTCTCTATTTTTCCTGTAACTGAAAGATTTTGAGCTGAGATGTGAGAGAAACTGGTGCCCTCAGCGGGCTGATAGATATGTCTTTTTTTGCCCCAAGAACTACCCCAAGACAAGTAATTTGGGCACTCTTGACAGTACTGGTGTCCGATTTGTATTAATATTTATCCAGTTTGGCAATCAGTAAACCTCGGGGAAAAGAGAGCAGCCCTCTTGCCCGTAAGTATTAAATCGCGAGGGTTTTTGCCTTTTGCCTCACATTTTGCCACATAACGAGCTCTACCATCATGGTGTCAATTGAGTACTCTCCCAATGCAAGAGCGCGCTGCCAGGGATGCCGTGATAAGATCCAGAAGGGATCGATCCGTATCTGTGCCAAAAGTGGTGCGCCGATGAGCCGCAATGTGAGAAGAGCCTGCCAAAATAATATTATTATTTCCCCTCATCAGCGTCATTGCTCCTGCACTTACCTAAAATATCTTTGCTCTTGAAATTGTTGTGTAGGGTGGCTACACGAATCAATATCATCATGCAGAATGTTATAGAAATCGTAAAGACTTGACAACGCTGTGGGGGTTTCGAAATTTAGCAAAGGAAGATCAAAAGAGATTCATGACAGAGGAGCAGAAACGTCAAAAATTTCCTGGGGATTACGCGGCGGCGGCGGCTGCTGCTCCTCCTCTGCGGGTGGTTTGGAGAAACGCGATGCCAATGTTGCAGAGTGCACGGAACTGAATGTGGTAGCAAAGAAGCAGAAGAAGGATATAGCCGCCGTGAAGAAAATGAAGGCGCGTGAAATTGCAGACGCTAAACGACTTGCCGAAGAGGAAATACAACGCACACTCGCAGCAGAGAGGGCGGAGAGACAACGTCAATTAGAAGAAGAAAAGCGTCGTCAAGAGGAAGAAGAAAGGCAGCTCCGCATGAGAGATGATGTTTTTTCCATCACTGGGCTAAAGTATGGGGAGGCTAAAGGGGAGAAGGTCACTCTACTTCGTGAACCAGAGAACGAATATGACGCCAATGCAGTCAAGGTGGTCAATGGCTATCGTCAGCTAGTTGGGCGCATTGAAAAGGACAAAGCTGCAACCCTTTCATCCAAAATGAAGCATATGCAGGAAGATTATCACTCACAAAACTTCAAACTGTTCTCGGAGGGCACTATCGTTAGTGCAGGTGATGACTATCAGCAGTTGGTCAAGGTTGATTTCAAAAAGATCCCAACCAAACCAAACGCGGCAATAATCAATCCTTACGCAAAGTCAACAAAATAGAGTGGTTCGTGCCGCTAATACCAACCAAGCTGGAAATGATGTGATTGTATGCTGTTGTAGGGCGTGTAGACCACATCTAACTTTGACTGTATAATGTAGAATTATAAGTGTGCATCTAGTGCTGCTGATGTGTGGCAGTGCAATAGATGTATAGTTATGGCAACAAAGTTCTGATTTTCTTCTTATCTAATGCTCAATCATAGAAGAGCATGCCCATCTAAGCTACATGAATATATCCTGAGCTGAATGACAAACACACTTTTCTTTCATATCTATTGTACCTCAAGGTCTTTCTTTCATCATCCTCGAATAAGATTTGTTTATACAATAGGAGTAAATTAGATAATCCGTCTTGCCACACTTTGTCAAACACAATGACCTATTCACTAAAGTTTGGATTTTCCCACACACCCGTCTTGAGTTCGTAAGTAAAAACAACATGAGGATAAACAATTAACATCCCGTAAATGATAGGCCAAACAATGTACATCCACGAAGACGTATAGAAGTCCTTGACAACAGGATACATGTAGATTGGTGTGAGGATGGCTTCTATGATAGTGTAAATAGCTCCAAGAAAGACCAAAGCCGGCTTGTAATAGATTGCCCCAAATATAACAACGAGAGCAACACCGATTCCTACACCATTGACGATTGACACCTTCCAATACGCCAAAGTCAAATCTGCAATGATTTGTGGATCCGATGCCCATTGCTTGTAGTAACCTAAACTATAAGAAATCAACCAAGCGGTTGCCCAAACGATGCCAAAGAAGAATTGTATCCAGAGTACTGTCTCGCGCATGTAGCAGCAGCAAAAGCAACATAGGTGCTTCTTAGGTGGACTCTCTTCATGCACCAAGGCACTCACGGGCAGCAAAGGTTGGTGAAGAGGCTGTCTCTCGGCCATGGTGTTGCTCTTGCCTTGTTGGAATGGAGAGATTAGATTGGTTTTATGTCATGATGAAGTGTGTTTTCTTGGAAGATTCCCATCTCAAAAAACATCCTTTTGAAAAAGTTGCAAAATCACAAAAACAGACAACAAATAAGCAACAGCATGGCGACCCTCAATAACGATTCTAAGAAGACGTCAAGCCGCCCCGGGCTCTCCGACGATGAAATCGAAGAGCTCCGACAAGCATTCGACTTGTTCGACACTGACGGCGGTGGAACAATCGATCCTAAGGAGCTTCGAGCGGCAATGCGTTCTCTTGGTTTGGAAACAAAAAATCAAACTGTGTATCAAATGATTCAAGACATTGACAAGGATGCCAAGGGAGAAATCGATTTTGATGAATTCTTGGACTTGATGACAAGCAAATTGGCTGGGAGTGACACGGAAGAAGACGTGCAAAAGATTTTTCACCTTTTCGACGACGACGAGACGGGTTTTATAACAGTCCACAATTTGAAGAGAGTGGCAAATGAGTTGGGAGAGAGAATGGATGATGCAGAACTGTTGGAAATGATCGAGAGGGCCGATTTGGATCAGGATGGGCAGATTAGTCCGACAGAGTTCCATCGTATAATGACTTACAACACTTTTAGCTGAGATCTGGAGATAGTGGAAGAAGAACAATCAATTCCTTTGTGAACTTTCAAACAATTCATTTCTCAGCAATCCTCTCCAGCCTACTTCCCATACATCTCATTGAATTCACTCCAAGTCGATATCAATTGCATCATAACTGAACAATTTTATAAGAGTATAAGACAAGAAATGTCATTATAACAAGCGAAGAAATCTTTCTTCAACCAAAACTTTCCAACAATAGAATAGCTGCAAAAGGAAAGATTTCAGTTGGATATTCTAGACACAACCTTGCATCATGCCTGCTGCAGTACTGGATGGTAATATAGATGTCTCAGGTCAAGAAGTATTTGAATCAAGGAAGAGATAGAGTTGTACTGCTAAGGCAGCGGAGAATGGCGATGTGCGATCCAATCATCCTTGATAGCACAACTGCTATCGTAGAGGATTTATGTGAATTGGTAGAAAATCGCACATGTGCCCAAATTTCGGGCGCTAGCGCTGCCGCTGCAGAACCATGGCCATGGACAAGAGCAGAACAGCCGATCTGTAGTATCATCGGTTGCTATGGGGTCATCAACAATAGCAGTGGTGGAATGTTTGCTGCCGGTGCTGGTAAAAGACGCATGAGATGTGATCAAATTTCTCATGCGGGCAAAGAAGTTTATGGATTTCTCTCGCTTTGAAGCCCTTCTATCGGACTGCATCATTCGACTTGGCCATTTTAACGAGTCAATTGTTGTTATGCTAGTGAGAAGGTTGGATGCGCGCGGGGAGAGGTAGCACCTCGCTATCTCTCTCTACCATGTAACGCAGTGATAATGATAACGAGAAAAAGCATCCTTTCTTTGTTACAGGCGAGAAATAACTTTAAGCTATCAAGAAAGTATATATCATCATAATACATTTTATATTTACTTTAACACACATCTACACATCGAACATTGCACTTTAACCCCATAAGTACAATACACAACAAACAGCTGCAACCCATCTAGCACCGCTTACACTTCACTCGTACAAGCCGATTTCCTTCTGGACCTTCTAAAAGGAGTAGATTTCTTTGCGCTTGAGGTTGAGGTCCTATTCACGGGCTGGCTGTTCTCATCTTGCTTCTTCGCAACAGCAGGCTTCTTCGCATCAGCAGGGGGCTTCTTTGCAGAATCCCTAGCCGGAATCGGGAAGTAGTATTCATTGGCACATGCAAACGCAACTTTTGTCTTGTGTTCTTCCTTTTGAGAAGAAGTCATTACGTCGATCGTGGATTTCAATTCATTTACAGCATTCTTGAGTTCTTCTCGTTCTTCCATCCCTTCATCAACTTTCTTCCGGAGCTCTCGAACATTGGCCTCCTGTTCAGCAAGACTCTTGTTGAGGAGACAGATATCTCCTCGGTTTTCATGAATGAAGGCACCGTGTTGATCAAGCGTGTTCTCTATGAGCTTGGTCTTCTCAATGCGCTCCTCGTGCTCCATGCTGACGGCATTTAACAAAGAGTTCATGCTCTTAGTTGAGGATGAGGAGTTCGTGCTCTTAGCATTCTCAGGTGAAATCTCGTCAAGTTGAGCTTTAGTTGCCAAACTCTCGTTAGCTTGAGCTTTAGTTGCCGAACCGAATAGATTGGTCGGGGTGAACGGGTGTCGCTCGGCGACACGGTCTTCATTATCTGCCATAGCTGGTCGACCAGGAGAGAAGTTGTTAGTTGACCACTCCGACTTATCGATGCTAACGGTATGCTTTCCATCACTAGTCATCATCACAGCTGTACTTTTACCGCTGCCGCTTCGCTCCCCCGCATTCCACTGCCCAACATAGACGCTCTTATCATGATAAGTCATTGTACCAAAGCCATACGGCTTGCCATCCTTTAACTCTCCTGTATACGCGCTTCCTCCCACGTATGTCACCGTGCCGAAATCACCTGGTTTGTTGCCCTCCTCCAACATTCCCGTGTACACACTACCATCCGCATACGTCACAGTTCCATGCGCCTTTCCATCCGCCATCTCGTCAGTTTGGCCATTGGTGCGATTCACTCCGCTGGCGGATGAATTCCTATCATATGTAAGAACCGCGACGAGATGACTGTCCCAAGAGACGTTATTGTTCTCTCCGTTGGTGTTGGTGCGGTCACTCATGTTGTATTCTCTTGTTACCATACCTCGATGTGCTCTGTTCTTGTTCGGTGGATCAACGGTCGGTTCAATGACTGCACTCCTCGCTCCCGCTCCTCGCTGGCCTTTTATCAGGTTGAGATACTTTTTGGAAGAAAGGTGTCTGGTTGTCGCTGTGACATCAACTCACGTAGGAACTAGTATTAGACTCCGCTTTCCTCTTTCGCTTTCGTCTTTGGTCTTCATTAGTATTTGTTCAGTCCTCATCCTCATTCCCCCGCATGCCTTTTTGCCTCCATGAGGAAGCCATAGAGAGGATCCTCTACCAATGATCCTGCCTCCTCTCCCCATCCATAAGATTCGCCATGGACCTGAGAGCACCAATACCCCCAGAGCATTGCATCGTGCCACCGAATGATGACGACAATAAATCAAAGATAGTTTTTTTAGAGCAATCGATGAAATATCTTCTTTGTCGAATGTATTTGGCTTCACAGATGATGGAATTGGGCTCAGACTCAAGATTTACATCCATTATTCTATTCCGTCGATATGTAGGTCAATTCCAAAAAGTAATACATCATAATTTCCAGCAGTCGGAGCAAAATCAAAAGGGCAGGAAACGTGCACATGATGATGATACTCAACCGTCTGTGCAAGAAATGAAACAAATCAAATGTCACCTGGGACGTATTGCAGCAGCATGTCTCTTTTTAGGCTGCAAAGCCGAGGAAGAACCACGAAGAATTCGCGATGTCATTAATTTGTCAAGTATCTTGGACTTTGAAGATGCTGGTGGTCACACGTTAACGAAGGCGGATATAAATTGTGATGCCAGTCAGTCAAATCTACCAAAACGAACACTTGGACAATCTCCAATAAAAACTACAACATCAGCAGCAGCAACATGCGCGCCTGAAATAATAGAAACAATGCACCCTCCTCTTTTAGATGAAAAGTATTGGTCAGACAAGGAGCAAATGGTATCAACTGAACAGCAGCTGCTAAGAATGCTGCAGTTCGATACTTTAGTCTGTCATCCGTATAGATGCGTATTGATTGTTATGGACACACTCAACTTTGGTAGAGGAACGAAAAGCCAGGATCAAAATCATGGTTTGCTTTCACCTAGAGCCAGCGAGGCTCTCATTTTCAAGGCTTGGACTATACTGAATGAGATATCAATCGATGTAGTTCTCGGAACAACTATATTGCAGTATAACGTTGTCACTCTAGCGTGTGCTGTCATTTCTGTGGCTGCTGCTGCCAATCGTAGTAGTGGTGGCAATGAAACACTACCAGATGAGTGGTGGAGAGCATTGGATGTGCCGACAGATGACTTCATGTCGGCTGCTGAGAGCATAAGAAATCTTGTACATGAAAGAGGAAGAACTGGCAGTGATTGAAATATATAAGTCTATAGCATTTCTAATTGAATATCGTGACGCACATGAAAGCAGAAGGATCTTCCATGTCAGTATCATCATGGACAAGATGGACAAGATCATAAGTGATTCTGCATGGGATATACATGTCTTGCACAATGTTCATCATCTTTCGTTGATAGAAGTGCCAGCAGCATTTTGTACAAGTGATCATTTCGTCAAAGGTGAATTCGTTCACCTTGTGTCGCGAACAGTGAATATTTGGTATTCTAACTTCACTTGGCTGAGCCGTTCATTCAAGAAGCAATTTCTGAAGCGCAAAGGGGTCAAGACATCTCTATTTGGCTCTCGACAGGAGACGAGTGACAGTGACAGTCAGTAGAATCTTATCTTATGCTACTTCGTAATTACATGTACCAGGCGTTTGCGGTGTTGAAAGTCGTTTTAACTGGAAACAAAAGACCACTTCCTTTCTCACCAAGGACCAGAAGTTTGCGAGCTGCGACCATGTGATGCTTCCAAAATTGTCTGGAACTCACATCTGGTTCCGTAGTATCCCTTGAAACAAGTGCACAGGCCAGTTTCATAGCTGCAAATCCCACGGCCGGAGCAATCACGTCCTTCCGAGCCTCCATCTCCATTAAGGACGTCGGGTCCAGAGGGACATTCCTTCTGCGAGCAGTCGGCACCACGGAATCCATCATCACACTTGCAGCCCATTGCCTTATCGGCATCCCAAGGAGCGTCGTAAACTGTGCCCTGCAAAATAGCAAGCGCCTTCTGATTCAAGCAAATACCACGTCCAGAGCAATCGTTGGGACACATCGTACGTTCACACGCCTTTCCATCGTAGTTTTCAAAGCACGAGCATTCGCCGCTTTCACGATCGCAAAGACCCTTGTTCGAACATTCCATTCTAGGATGAACATTGTTCTCGGAAACTGCCAATTCGGATGCCCATGCACTTCCTTGAGGGCATGTCCTTAAGGAACAATCATGTCCTGTCCATGCAGGATCACCATTGGGACGATTATAACACGTACACTTGTCTGAAGATTCGAGAAGAAGTCGAGAAAAAGAGTCGAACGATGAGAAGAGAGTTCGATGAAATAAACGAATCGCAGATGAAAGAACCAGAAGAAGCTTACCATTGATTCCACAAGATCCATGACCTGAACATGCATTGGGACAGTACGCCCCAACAGTGGCTAGAATTGTTGCAAGGAGCAGAATCTTCATGATTAATTCAAGCAATGAAAGCGAAAGAGGAGACAAGAAGTGAGCCTTGAATTGAAAAGTGAAATGAATCTTTATTCTTTACCCTGCCGAACTCTGGCGGCGATTTCTCTCGCGCAATTTTTCGCGGGCAACTTCTTGCGAATTCATAATCACTTGCAAACTACGATACCATCAGTGAATGACTGGCTTTGAAGATCATTTCTCACTATGCAACGCTCCTCGAGTAATGCTGAACTGAAGGGAGCGGGGTCGAGCAAGAGCTAGAAGCTCGATTGTAGCAGCAGCCCAAGCTTCGGTATTATATCCTATGCAAGTCCTTATCGTACATATGTAACATGAAAAGAAAGTCGAGCTATGCAGCCACGAAGACCTACCAACCAGGTCGTCAAAGGAGGGGTATGTTGGAGGGATGGGACGAAAAACAAAGCGAAATCTGAAGCTACTGCTGAACTCGATTCTAGCAGCAGGAGACGGGGCTCCCATGGTGAATGCTTGAAAGAGCGGAGTCAAGTTAAGTATGTCAAACCTGCAACAGAGAATCGAAGAACTGAGCTTTAGTTTCAACTCAAGAAAAACACACCAGGACACAACAATCCAAACAATATAAAAACTTTGGAACTAAACAATGACTTTAGAGTGTACCTGACTATTACCATTGACGCCATCGTTGAAAAATGACACTCTCGTCATGCTTCATGCTCCCCCCTACGCACCAAATGAATCATACTTTACTCTCACTCACGAAGCAGACGGAAACAATGCCATCAAACTCTTTGCAACCTCCACCGGTGCATACGCAAAAATCGTTGCTGGATACACAGCACTTCCCCATTTCGGATGAGTCAAAATTTTACAAAATCCAGCATTATAAGCCTTGTAATTGAGCAAGCATTCCATTCCATCCACTTCCGAATAGACCTTATTGCAATTGAGAGATATCATGGGCAATCCGGAACATGGATCAATATAGTCTGCCCAATATCCTTGTGATCGGAGTTGCTCACATAAACATTTGCCAAATGTTAAAAAGACATTGAGCAGACGATCCTTTTCTGCCTCAATGTGATCACCAACTGCTACTAAATCTTCTCTTGCACGTTGATTCGTTGGTATTGCAAGTAATTGCAAGTTGCCGTCGTTGCTGCCAAATCGTACGTGTTCATTGTTGAATACATGGCTGAATTCGCGAAGGAGAGGTTTTGGGAGATAGTGGAGCGAACATTCCAAGTCATCATCAGGGTTAGCGGATTGAGTGTTTCGAACAAGTCTTGGGGGTAAGATGATGGAGGACGTGTCGGATGGATGCCGCTGTTGTTCTGACATGTTTCTTTTTATGTTTGATGTGCTGTAGGCTGCGCAAAGATTAATTAATGGCTTCAGTCAATAATTGGAAATCTAGAAAGTGTGTAACCTAATTGTTCTTCGTATGGTAGCGAAAATGTGTTCCTTCGATGGTGGTGGGTAGCTACTGGTGGGCTCAGAGATATGGTGGTGGGCGGGGAGTTAGAGTGTCAGTATGGTATGGAGGATGAGGATGACGAGTGATGACGCGATGTCAAAGTGATGGAGACTAATAATTGGGAACGTCCAAAGGGACCACGGCCCGGCCAGCCTAACATTTTGGAGTTTTTTACGAGAAAGCGGTTGGACAATTCCTACGTAGAAAGTAAGTACTCTAAAGTCTCATCGAGGTTATCGCCACATTGTTTTTGCAAAAAGGAGCCAGAATATCTATCGCTAGAAACTTTGTACGCTGTTATTATCGCAAATATGGACCTCAGCTTATAAAACTTTCCGGACCCTAACTCTCCATAGTATGAAGAAGTCGACTGCAAAAAGTTTTATAAGCTGAGGTCCTTTATTTTTTCAGTAACATGTGTTAGATTTAACTAGTAGCGTACGTACAAAATCGAATCGTCCAAAATGTCGCGCGCGGGCGCGTTGGCCGGGCCGTGGGACGCATCATGATTTTTGGCGTCCGTTATATACGTTGAAGCCTTGGGACTAATGCGGGAGCGGGGCAATGCCCCTGATTTGGAGAAGTTTGATATAGTATTTTAGACATTATTTTAGGGTATAAGTAGGTTATGTTGGATAGTTCCTGCTCAATTAATTCCAATGTGGTTGTCTCCGAGGGCATAGACCCAAGAATTAGGGGAAAGAGCCCCCTAAAAGGAATTGCTGAGTTGAGGCAGCTGCATGAAGAGAAGATGCAAGACCTGCACAATGAAAAATTTCAAGCGTCGGAAATAATGTGCACGACGGGAATCAAGCCAACGATCACAAGACCAAGGGCATCAGAATCATTGAAGCTTTCCTCTGCTGCTCATAAATTCAAATAATAAAATCATGTCGACACAATTGAGTTCAAGTGCGGTGCCCGATACTTCTCCGGACGCGTCTCCAGCGTCGTCCAGTAAAGTGATGACACCACCCGGAACCGAATCATCAAAAGACGCAGCAACAAATGCAAACAAAAGTGGATGCTGCGCCGGCTGCAATGAGTTCCTCCTCTACGACTCCGGACGCAAAGACGTCCAGGCCTTCTACTTCAATCAATTCGGTCGATCCATTCTCTTCATTAGTTTCATGTTCCTGTCTTTGGGTGTTCTCCAGCTTGCCAACCAAGCGGCCGGATGTCCCCAGAATGAAAATGGATCCTATGTGAATTGCGGTAATACAGTGTATGGTATGTTACCGTCGGATATTTTGGCGTTGATGGCTTTGATTGGGGGTCTATCAACCGCTGCGTTCATGCCGTATGCGGGGGCAGTAGTTGATTTCTCGGATCATCGGTTGACATTTGGAAGGGTCTGTGCCACGATATTAGTGATTATCAACTTTGTTCAAATTTTCATCTTTGAATCGACGTGGTTCTTCATGGTGATTGCTCAGTCTTTTATCGCCGCTAGTACTTTTATGGCAAATTCGATGGTATTGTGGTCGTATGTAAATGCTCCGTCGGATCACGATCTACATGGCATTACGTCAAGCGGACGCCTCTGGGAAACTATTGCTATGCTGAGCTTCTTCATCGTTGTTGGCATTGTTCAGTTCACATCTGGATGGGACAGTGTTGCAGTTGCCAGATTTTCACAGGCACTAGCATCGGTCGTTGGTGGATTTTGTTTGTTCCTCTCATACAAGAGGTATGAACCTGTGAAAGCTGTGAAATTCTTGGACAATGGAAAAAGTCTCTACATTGCTGGCTTAGTGGAAATCGGTAAGACATCAGTGTCACTTTGGAAAACAGAGCCTAGTGCGTTTGTATTCCTACTGGCAAGCATCTTCAATGAGGCGGCTGTCAGTTCCTATACAAACTTGACAATTACCTACCTGGCAGAGCAAATCCAGATGTCGAGTACAGATATCATTATATTCATTATGATCAATTTCGCCACCAATCCTATTGGTGTAGTGATTCATCGGTGCGTAAGCAAGGCTCGATTTCTCTTTGCATTGATTCAAACTTTCAACTTCTCAATTTCTGTGTCACTTCTTTTCTCGTATTGTACCTTTACAGCTACATTGCTCGGAAGATTGGTCACAAGAAGAATTACATGCTCTGCGTTGCATACTTTCTGATCATCGGTGTGTTCCTCATAGCTTTTGTCTACCAACCGAGTGATGCCAACATTACTTACTTCTTTAGCGTCTTGTATGGAATTGCCTACGGATGGTACTACCCGTCTTCAAATGGCTATTTCGTTTCCATTGTTCCCGAAGAAAAGGTGACGGAGCTTTGGGGCTTCAACAGCTTTTGCTCTGTGAGTATGTCTTGGGCCCCGCCTGCTATCTTCATAGCCTTGAACCAAGGCACCGGAAGCCTTAGACTTGGACTGCTTGGTGGTATCATCTTTCTTTTCATTGGGTTATGCGTTGCGGTCTTCATCCCAGAACGAGTTGTGGCAGAAAAGACCGATGAAGAGAAGGGAGGGAATGCTAGAATTGCGTCAAGAGCGGGACCGGAGATCGAGTTCACCGCACCCTTTTGAGGTGTCCTCATCACAATGAAGAGGACAAGGATGCTGCGCTGTTAGGCAATCATCTCAAGTCCCAACAGATTGCGAAGGCACAGCCAGCTTTAGCTTAGAGTCGACGATTCAGCAGAGTTTAGTAGTAGTAGTCGGTAAAAAATACATGTTCCGTTTAGTGTTACATGCTTTTGTTCTGTTTCATCAGACTTGAAGAAAATCACCCACATCATACAATTATCCTAATGAAAGAATCAGTTTCAATGTAGTACTTATGAGAGTTTGCATCATCTTCTCATTCGACTATTCCACATGTGTCATTATTATTCCCCCACCAACATTCCTTCAATCTTCATCTCCATCACTTCTATCCGCTCTAATAATCATCCTCTCCCACCCCAACAATCCACCAATTAATCATCAAGACTCCCTCACTAAATATTTAGCGAGGAGGGTTCTCCTTATAATAATCCTCCACCTTTTGAATACCAGGATTCCCCCAAACAACATTGTAAAGCAATCCACCAGCTAATGCCACAGCCAATCCCTGGGAGGCACAAACGACCAATCCACGAAGGGGGGGCATGGCGCCAATACCGCCCTCGGGACGACGGGCGACAGGGCCGGGTCCGTAGAGGAGGGGGTTGCGGTTGATGAGCCTTTCGGCTTGACGGAGTAGGGGAGTTGGTCGTAGCATAGTTTCTGATGGGCATGAAAAGGAGAGAGGAAAGATGTGAGTACAAGTTCGTGGTAACATAGAATGGAAACCATCATCCGCATCTATCGGCAGTTCGGAGAAATAATTTGATTTCCAGCCTCCATTTCTCAAAGAAGGAATGTGCGAATAAGCTGCGCAGCGAATGGATTGTTAAATAAAAATTATCCACCGCAATTGTGCAGACAGTAGTGAAGTCGGACCACTTCTACGACGGGCATAGGGGGGTCAACGGCAGCCATGGTCTCTCTCACCTCAACTTTTTGAGTGGAGCGGCGGTGGTGATAAAAATATAAGGGTATCATACCCACTAGTATTTATACGTACATGTATGTACGTCGAACACCACCTCTCAGGAATGACTATATACCAACCATACCATGTCGAAACCGGGCACCCTATGACCCTTGTTACTCCATGGACAACACGCTCTTTCACCGTAAACAGCTGCAGGAACACTCTCTTAAAAGTCTTTTAGCAATCATATATCTTTTTCATATCAAACCATGAACAACTCAGACCATTCTGGCGGTCATTTCGCACGAGCTGCAATAATCCTCGTGGCTGCGTTCATATCTTCAGCCGCGGCCAATAAGGTAGCATCATCATCATCATCATCACCGCCCAAAGAAAGGACGTTTGCAATAGAAGATGAAGATCTAATAATCAACGAAGAAGACCTTGTTCATATTCCGTTACGATCGCGGGCATCAGTTCTAAGAGAGCGCAATTTACTGCATTTACTCCATGAAGAAATGGAAGAGGATGTCGATGCAACGTTCGCGAGATGGGCTAGGAGTTATACTCACGAAAGCAACAACAAGTCATTATTACGGAATTCCAATGAGGAACAAGTAGTAGACATATTCAACGACAACACTAACATCAATGGCAGTCGACACCTGCAAGAAATATCCGGAGACGGCACACACTTCATCGACGTGTGGGTAGGCACACCTGCACAAAAACGCGTACTCGCCGTATCCAGTGGTGCTGACTTCACCGCCTTTCCCTGTCAAGGATGTACGGAATGCGGTCAAGTCATTGCGCCGTACGAACAAGCCAAATCAGATTCCTTCACCACCATGCCCTGTGGACGATGTGTCGGTGGGCAGAGGGAAGATGTCTGTGATCGTAATCGTGAGAAGTGTATTGCACGAGGTTACAACCTGGTGGACAAATCGGCATGGACAGCATATGAAGCACGTGACTATGTCTACGTAGGTGGTGCCAATGAAGAGATGGAACAACTGGGAATCCAAGAGGCGGATGGGACGGATGTTCCAAAACGGTTTGGTTTTCCATTGGTGTTTGCATGTCAAACTGAGGCACTGGGGTGGTATTCTTCACAGGTGAGAGATGGTATCATGGGATTTTCGACGGCACGAACATCGTTTGTGAATCAAATGGTATTTCAAGATAAATTGAAATACCCTCGTTTTTGCATGTGCTTTGAAAACCGAATGATGAATGGAATGGATATTCGTGGATCTGGTGTGGTGACGTTGGGTGGGTACAATCCCAAAATTCTGGATGCACCATTGGTATTTGTTCAGAATATTGCCAAGCAAGGCGAGACACGCTACAAGATTCACGTTCGTAACATCTTCTTTCGTCAGGGTGGTGGGCAGAGTATTGTCCAAGAACGGGATGGTCAGTCGGTGGTGAAATTGAATTTTAATGAGGAACTATTCAACGCCAAGAATGGTGGGACGATACTTGATTCAGGAGTGCCATTATTGATTTTTGACGAAAGTATACAGGATACCTTCATGGCAGAGTGGAAGAAATTGGTAGGACAACAATTTAGCTTTGGGAAGATGATATTGACGGAAAAGGAAGTTCAGTCGTTGCCCACGATTATTATTCAGATTGCCGCCCATGATGGAATTGACAAGTCGTTCAATCCACGGACAGTCCCAAACATGGCAGGTGATCGAGATCCCAGGCATCCATTTGATGGACTGTTGGCCATTCCGTCCTCACACTATATGGAGTACAACCCAAGCACGGGTACGTACCGGGCGAAAATCTCTCTTGATAGCAAGTTGGGATCATTTTTAGGGATCAATGCCATGCAGGGTCATGCCTTCTTTTATGACTTGGCCAAGGATCGTATTGGCTTTGCAGAGTCATATAATTGCAGGCCCAAAATGAGTCCTGCTGGCGACGTTGATGACGACATGTTTGAGATGCCGTCGATACATATCGAAACTACCGCACATGTAATAGAAGATGGGCCTTTTGGTATGATCCCATTTGCCGGAGGACCCGCCGACGATTTACCAGATGATTTGCCAAAAGACGTAGGGATGGGACCGATGGAAGATGATGTATATCACGGCACGTGCACCACAGCAACTTGCATTTCGTTTGTCACAGTCGGATACTGTATAGTAATTGCTGCGCTCGCGGTTGCCTACAAAAAGTATCGTCCGAAAGATCGATCGAAACAATTTGACAAGGAAGATAGTGGAGACGATGTCTATGATGATTACGATGGTGGTGGAGAGAGTGAGGTATTAAACCCTGCGTTTGAACAACATGTAAGGTATAGCAACGCTCGAGGATTTGCGTAGATTGTGAGTAGACAGTTGATCGACGAAGCGGTATTTAGGTCTGTATCGTAAGTAGGTGGAATGAAATTCATTTTTATAAGAGGCCTTGTGTGTTGAAAGAAGTTCGTTGGTGCGGAAAAAGTAGTGAGAAGCCTATTTCTCACCTCTGGAAGAATTGTAATAACCGTGGGTTCCTTCCAACATGGAAGCTGATTGCGCTCAAGAAAGCCTTTACGCCCAGTTAGATAGACTCGAGCAAAGCTTGGACTCGGAGTTAAATGAGCTTCACGGATTCTTGTCTCATGATGCTCAACAAGAACCAAACGAAGCACAAGAAGACAACGATATCGATAGTTATTCTCTTGATGTCGACGATCTCTGCGAAAGCAATACATTGTTCTTCAAAAATGAAGCTTGCCTTAACGAGACCTGCATTGTGAAGTCCACTTCGACAAGAGAATGCCACGGGGAAATAGCTTTTAGGGAGGCGTTTTACAGATGTGGAACTCATTGCTACCGGGGCGAGGTGGCGTTAGATCTACAACATGCTTTTGACACAAAATTAGAAGACATCTCAGGCATCCTATCAATGCTCCAACAACAACAAAACGACTTTGTACCGCTTCATTGCTCAGAAAATGACTCACCAGAAAGCCACATCTTCCACGTACCCCTTCATGAGATTGAAAAAGCTCAGAGCAAGGGAATACTGGGGTTCAAACCCCGCGGAGATCAGTGACCCCTCAGCTTGATTTGAGCTCTTCGATTTAGTGTGCGTTTCCCGCCAATTTTAAATTTTTTTGTCCGATTTTCGCCCTGCCGATGGCCACGTCTACACCCTTCCACGACCATTCATCGCTCCGTCTTGTGTGTTACCACTCACCACACAAGATAATCGGCCTCCGACAATAAAGTAATGATTCGTATTGCATTGTAGTTGGTTGGTGTTGTCTTATTTCGATTGAAATTACTGTCGGGATCGCATTTTGTAGCAATGGATGGAGATGGTCTGCCGACTGAGCCATCCGGTTGGGATAAATACGACGATTGGGCGTTGGGGAATGACGATGAAGACAAAGATTATTTGTTTGAACTGTTCTCTAACGCTGCAGATAGGGAGACTTGTCTAGAGAGGGCATGGGGTTGTTTGATGATGCAGGGGTTCGCTTTCTCGGCGAGGGAGGCGCAACGATCGGTGACGGGTCGTTATGCTCACTGAAGATGAGGTCAAGATGATTGCTAACCAAGATTATGTTGACTGGGAGACATTCCACACCGAGATCATTGTAAAGATCTTTGAGAACCGGGGAACAAATAAACACAACACAGCGAAAAGAATTGTGAGTTACGACGATTGGAAGTTTGAATACATCGAGATGATGTCAAGGAAATATCCAGATATTTGGTCCCCAGATAATTGCAGATATGGAAGCTTGTCTCAATAGAGTTGACATTGGGATTGCGTCTTTGCTCACGGGATGGGAGGACAATGACGATGTAAACAATTTGAGAGAGAGAGTGATTGAAGCCTTCTGTAACATGCGCGGCAAAGATTATGTTCGCAAAAGAAGGGCCTTAGCCGGATTCAATTTTCAGGAGACTCATCGCTCAACCATTGGCACGCTTTCAAAACAAGCAAAGGACAAGGCCAAGAAGAAGAAGGCGGAAGAGGAAAATGCTACTGTCGTATTTGACAATGAGATCGATGTTGACTGCAATGCTCTGTGCTGAACTTAGGGCTGAATTGAAGAAGAGGAAGCTTTTCGTTACTGGCAAGAAGGCTGAGTTGAAGACACGTTTGAAGAACGACATTGCTAATAGAAAGAGAGCAGAACAAGAGCAGGGGTAGATAATACATGCATGCGTATGCACATATCATAATGTAATTCATCTCTATATTAATCATCTATTATGTATCTTGTAAGTTGAGGTAGCTCCCATAGAAACTGTTCTCTATAGTCAAGGGACGTAATTAGGTTTCCGAAACCAACTGTCATCTTGAAAGAATTCCGTGTATGAATCATATGCCACCTCATTGAAACGCGAGTCTCCTCTGGCTCTGCCATACGCACTCGAACAGCGTCGAACGCCTGAAAGAGAACATTTTCAATTTGTTGTCCATGGTAATAGGATGAGGCGACTTTCTTAACTAGTTCTTGAACTTCTTGTGGGAGTTGTCTTGGTGGCTGCGGCTGCGGTTGTGGCACTACTCCGATTCACTGCCACTGCTGCTGCTGGCTTCCTCGCTGTGTGTTTCATTTTTGGTCTCCGTACTTTGAATGATTGCACTTCATTTACACTGAATACTTTTCTTGCCCTCACCATTCGACTTTCTGCTACGGTAAAGAGACATGAATGACGCTGAGCAATTTCTTGCCATGATAGCGTTTGTGTCCAGCGCAGTAGCACATGAATTCTTGTTCTTTGCCATACAAAACGATTCCTCCAGATGATCGGATCCGCCTCTACTCTGTGCCATGGTCTCTCCTTCCGGGAGGTGTGTCATAGCAATCAATGCAGTTCCAATAGCTGTCCAGCAAAGATCCTCGTAGGTAGACTCGGGCAAGTATAACCAGCGGTTGCAGAGCTTTCTCATATCAGAGGTGTCGTCTGAGGTACTATCCGTGGATACCGAGAAGCTCGATCCAGCTTGGCAGGTCTATTTCGAGCTTGTCGGCGACACTTCCAGTCTATTTCAAGACGTTGCTTTTGCATGCAGTAGATTCTATTCAAAAGGGGTCGCATTTATTTTCCTTTACTTCGAAGGGGTACTCTACAGTGCGATTCAAAATGAACCAGGTTTGGGTCTACTGGATGTGGACTTTCAAGCCTACTTCACAGGTGAGAATGAAGGATCAACTCTAGCCATGTACAATGACACAACATGGATGAAGTTGTCTGCGTGGAAAAGGGCTCAGTCGCTTTGTTCACACGTATGCTTAAGCCTAGTTCCAATGCCAATCTAGACTTGGTGAGCGACGGCTATGTGCAAAGCTATTACATCCTCAAACCTGATAACCTAGGTACGGAGCGAGAGGTAATGTTTCGATTTGGATCTTGGTTGTATAGTGGGGTAGTAGATTTGCCGGCAATGAATTCTCTACAAGAGATACCAAAAGTGATTAGAACAATGAGATTGAATCAGCACAAGCTGGAATTCGTCGGCGATGTTTCATCTTTGCCAGCATCTAACAAATTCGTCAAACCAATGCAATACTCAACAAACATAACCAAATGTATGGAAAGAGAAGCTGCTAGCTGTGAAGAGTATCTGTGTGAAATAATGTCTCAAGCCGATGTAGATGAAGAAGGCAAGCACTGGCTAGAGGATGATGCTACTACTTGCTTCTTTGAGTTTGCATGTGAGCGTGACGCAGCATCTCCATCTTTAGAAACTCTCGAGGCAGTTGAACTTGTTTGTAACAAAGTATACAATGCAAGCGGTGTAATCAGTATCACAATATATCATAAAGGGAGGTGGTACGTGCTGTTTGAAGAAACGAGTGGAGAAATTGCATTGCTCGATAGTAAATTTCCAGACTTATCTACTAAAATCAATGGGTGCCAGCTAAAGACCTATCCTCGCGGCATTGAGAGCTGGTATGAATTGAGGAGTTTGTCGCTTTGGCAGGCAACATTGAACCCAGTTGGTGTCGAAAAAGTACCCGTTGAAGGAGTCGTTTTGTCTACCAATGAATCTGAGCCCAAAGTGGTCAAAGAGACGAAACAACGTAAACGTGGATCCTTGCCAAAGTTGATGTCGCAGGCACTACGAAGGAAGAACAGATAGCCCTAGCAACCATTTTCTATTCTTAGCCTGCTCTACTAGCTGCAACTGCATTTACTAATACGACGCATCTTTCTTTGCGTGCCTACCTTTGCCAAGAGCTGCCCAATCTATTTCATCCTCAGTTTCACCATTCGCTTCGGCTCCTTCAATATTGCCAACACTGTATTTATCAAGTTTCATCGCAAGAGATCGAGGAACCCGTCCCATCACATATGTCCCCCCTTCTCTGTAATCAATCACTTCAATACTTCCCACCTCGTGAATCAAGTTAACTTCATTGCCACACGAATATGGTAATTCCAATTCTACAGGAACCAACAAATCGCTCAATGAATCCTCAACCACAGCTACAAAATCACTCAGCCCTTCACCAGTCAAGCTCGATATCGCCACTGAAAAGTCCTCAGAACAAGCAGCTTCGTACTTCAACATTTCCGCATCTTCTGAGTCGAGCAAGTCTAGTTTGTTGAATACCCGGACAATGGGCTCTGAAGAAGAGGTAGCACAAGAAGTTCAATAATACATGAGTATCAGGAAGCACACACAAAATGACTAAAATACATCACACCAGCAACAACTTACTGTCACCAGCTCCAATCTCTTCCAACACATTTGTTACCGACACTTCTTGCTTTCTCCAACAAGGATTACTCACGTCAACTAGATGCACAAGAACATCCGCTTCCTTCACCTCCTCCAACGTAGCGCGGAATGCTGCTACCAATTGTGTTGGCAATTTTTGAATAAACCCGACAGTATCAGTCAATAGAACTTCTGGATGGGTCTTGTAACCAGGCAGTTTCACCCTTCTCGTCGTGGGATCAAGCGTGGCAAACAAAATGTCCTCTGCCAATATTCCCGCACGCGTTAGACAGTTCAACAATGTCGATTTACCAGCATTCGTATACCCGACAAGTGCCAATACAGGTAACCCACCCTTCTTCCGCCCACGACGATGCAAATCACGCTGTTTCTGAACATTGTCAATCTTATCTTTCAATACCAAAATTCGATCCCGTAAAATACGCTTATCCACCTCCAACTGCGTCTCTCCTGGACCACGTAATCCAACCCCGCCCGCTCCAGATTGACGCTCCAAATGCGTCCACATTCTTGTTAGTCGTGGTTTACGATATTCATGCAAGGCCAGATCCACCTGAAGCTTCCCCTCCCGAGTTTTGGCATGTTGTGCAAATATATCTAAAATGAGGGCAGTTCGATCCACCACCTTGACCACTTCATCGTTATCACTCCCCAAGAAATCATTTTCAATGACCTTTTTGTTAAACACATTCTCCAACGCTTTTTGTTGTCCAGGAGTCAACTCCGCATCAAACACCACAGTACAACAAGTCCCCTCATTGCGATGATCCAGCTTTTCATTAATTTCATCCAATAATTGCTGTGCCTCCTTCACCTTGCCAGTTCCAATGTATGTTCTTGGATTCACCTCTTGCAATCGCTGGGTAATTTCACCCCCGAGATTTAATCCAGCAGTCTTGATTAATTCTCTCATTTCTGTCATGGATTCTTCTAGCGTCCAAGATAGACTAATGTCATCTAGAGTAGTTGTGAGATCTCCACTTTCCCTTTGTTGCATTCGCAAGGCCTTATTCGCCTTGCGTTGAGCTGATAAATCTTCTACACCGACCAATATACAACTTTCCACCTTTTGCGTATTGTTGATGTAATTAAAGAGACGTTCTTCACGATCATCGAGTATACGAACTTCTTCGTCGGTGAGTGCATTATCTGCGTAGTCCGTGGTTATTGACGACGTAGTTTCGATAATCTCATCTTGCGATGTCGGTTTAGTTTCATCAAAGCTATCGAATTCACTCTCGACATCTTCAAAGAAGGCTGTATTTTCTGTTGCATCATGAGAATCAAATTCTGACGCATCAAATAATGATGGCTGATGATGTTCGTCCGTAGTAGACATCAAAGCGGTTCCTCTACGCAGTGACGAGGAGGATACTACGCCCCAAAATAATGGTGGCGCATGAAACTGGTGCGAAGACTTCTTATCAAGATGATCTCGTAGCAATGTGTTCTGTTGAGATGTGCTCCCAGTCGTGATGGTCGGAACAAAGAGGGCAGTCGCTGGAGAGAATATTGCAGCTGATGCTGCCACCAACAAGAGGAGCGATGATGCTTTAGTTGCTACCATGATAAAATCTTAATATACTTATGCTGGCGTTTTTGGCAGCAATGTTAACAGTGTGTTTTTTGAGAGAGTTATTGATCACCGCAGATCGTCATCATGATGATGTTTTATGTTTTGCGACTTTCATTCCGTAGAAACACACCAAGATTTCAATTTGACTCGACTTAACGCACACTCGCTCACTCACTCACTCACCTCTCACCTGCCTGCGTCGAGTGCAGCTTAGGTCACAACATAAACACGAACAGAAATATGCTCGGTTACATATTCGAAGCGGATCAGAGTCTACATATTACTCCAGATTTCAAGCTACAAACAATGTCGATACATTAATACTGTTCCTCATCTGAGGTTGCTCACCATAGTAATAATATATCTCTGAACCGAGAGGCTGGGAGTCTACTAGGAGCCTATCATATACAATACAACAGGTAGGCTGGCAAATTCGTCTGGGGCTCTTCGAAGCTTGAATCCGCTTGAAGTCTCTCAAAGATTCAATGGTGATCAAATCCCATCCACCACGCCGCTCGCCGCTCGCTATATCCATAGTGAGTTTTTGAGGGGCTATTTTTCCAGTGATGGACACATCACTAAATGCTAGTAAAACTACTAGAAGAGCCCTTTTTATAGTTCGGACACACTAGTAGTAGATAGGCCTATCGGGATCTAACGGTTAATATCCCAATTAGATCCCGATAGTCCTAGATAGAGTGTATCGTTTAGTCTGGGCGCACCCCAAAAACGCAGTGCCGCACTGCATTTTTTGACCAACACATCCAATAAAGTACGAAATTGGGCATAAAGTACTACTTAATGGGCATAAATCGATTCGTCTGGTTACAAGCTTTCCGTCGATACCTTATTGTCCCAGTGCCATGATTCTTCCCTAAGAACGAGGCAGCCGCTACAACCAACTCTGCTGCAGCGTGACACTGCACTATATTTTCGACACTATCAAACACGATGTTAAACAACTGCAATACACCCGTAAAAGTACGAATCATCTGTCCATAAGTTATTAAGTCAATTCGTACTGTTTGGGCGGTTGATTTGATATTGCGGCCAAGCTTCATTACGACTTCGGTTCGGATGGAAAATTTGCAAAAAGATATGTTGAGTAACTATTGTGTCGATCCTCCCACTTCAGCCGCAGATAAGGGCCTAAACAGGAGGAACATATCTGCATTCAGCGTGTGAATATGATGAGTGCAATCGGGTTTCCTAATGCTTCTTCATGACGAATTTATTCCATCATCAAACGGTCAATATGATGCCATCGGAGGAGCCGATTTTTTTTGCAAATCGACCTACACTACCAGCGTTACCGATTGCAGCGGTGGCTACAGCGCTGCACTGCTCCCCCTCTATACAAACAAATATGATATCACAGCTGTCCAATGTGGGGGGTACCGTCAGAGGGGATGCTTGCACGAATGTATCAAAATATCACTCCAATCACCCTCCCATCACCTCCTGACATTTATTCAAAAAGTACATGAAAATCGACAATCGTCATCTTACTGACAGCAAAAAGGTCGTCTACACCCTCGCAATAAATATCAATGTCAATTGTGTTCGGAATAAATGCCGATGAGGGTGTGTGAACAAGATAAAGGATGTTTCTAATGGTCTTCATGATCTGGGGCAAATGCGAGGGAACACCAAACTACAGTCGCTAGTGCCGCAATATCACCACTACAGCAATGAATGTTGGCGCAGCAGAATACCCAACATATTTGTTGAGAGATAATTAATGGATTCCATCATCATTGGATCAACAATTCATCAATAACATGAATTTTTGTGTCAGCATGAAGGATTGGCAATACATGTATCCGAGTAGCAATTCACAATATATGTAAGAGTAAGCACAGTTATGAGCTGAAAAATGCTCACCAGATCCAACTCATGACTTAAACATATGATAATAAACACTTCTATTATATTATAATAGACACAATGGCGTGGGAAGAGTTGATATTAGGTCCCTACGGGGCGGAAATGCCTTGTGGGAGGTTTTGTGTTTCTATCCGGGTGTGTCCACAATGTACATAGGAATTGGTACATAGGTACTTTTGTGGGTAGTACACATAATGCAGTGCGGCACTTTACAAAAATGCAGTGAGACGCTGCGCACCATGCGCCCAGACTAAACGATACGATAAAAAGGGCTCTTCGATAGGGCTTTTCCCCGTCCCGTCCCGTCAGCCTTTCCGGGGATCGGGGAAGCCCCCGGATGCCACCTCAAGGGGACGGGGAATCCCCGGGGAATCCCCCGATCGAAGATCCCCGGGGATTCCCCGGGAAATTGACCGAAATTGATCAAAAATGCCCAAAATAGTGCAAAAAAGACCCAAAAAAGTGTAAAAATGTTCAATATATGTGTCTGCTTGGGGTTGAAGGGGCTGCGCTCTATCCCCATCTGCCCCCGGGGAAGAGGGTCACGGGGACGGGGAGCTTCCCCGGCCGGGGATCCCCGTCCCCTTCCCCGTCATCCCCGGACGGGGGAAAGCCCTACTCTTCGAGTAGTTTTACTAGCATTTAGTGATGTGTCCATCGCTAATTATGTAGCGTTGGACATATGTCCATCACTGCTCACTACGGATATACATAAGTACCAGTAGGTATTTCTATGCGTAGCAAGTTGACTCGATCCAGTACAAAAGTTACATATTTTACATAGGAATTAGTAACCCTCCGTAAGACATATGAATATCGCATACACGTTGCAACCGAGATCAAACAGGCCTTCTCACAAGCAGGACAATGCGGGTAAATTCAACTATGCATGTAGTTCCACTACATATTATTGGTGAAAGGGTTGCCGTTGCCGTAATAGTCACTCGACGTTTGTTTTAATACATTACTCTGAACTCTGAACGCATCAAAAGCATATGCATATGTACTTTCACTTCCGTGCTCTGCTGTTACATATTATTTTGAATCTATAGAAACACCTAATACATCTCTACCGACATTCAGAAATGACCGACCCACCACCACCACCACCACTGTCAACGTCTCCCTTCACATTCTCCACCACTGACAACAGCGATGGACGCACCAACTTTGAACGCCCAGTCGCGTATGATGATGCCGAGGCATATGTCGAGGAAATAGAGACGTATTATCATGTGAACAACCGCAATGTTGATTCCGATTATGCACCACCAGACGTGAACAATCTATCATCCAATGATGATGATGATGATGTGAACTCGAACTCGAAGCCGAAGAAAGTGTACTATCAAATAGTAGGGATGGTGCTGCTGCCGTTGCTTCTTTACGCCGGATACACACTTGGTGCTAAAACCAGCAGTCAAAAGATTGCCAGCGCCGTCGCTGTAGCAAATGTTACAATAAGCAATGATCCCATGTCAAAAACACCCAAGGCAAAAACACCCAAGACAACAGGAACAGGAGGACCCATAGCCAAGCAAGATAAGAAAAGGCGCGATAGCAACGATCGGGATGTTTGTCTAGAGTGGAATGCTATCGCAATCACATCCAACATCTTCGATCACAAAGGAAAGGCAAAGTCAGCGCAAGACCTTTCCTTGACGATGGGGCCAGTTGCATCAGCTCGCGCATTTGCAATGATGCACACGGCCATGTTTGAGGCATACAATTGTGAAAAAAGACTCATGATAACTCTTACCCAGCTGGTCATCCTATTCATAAAATCAATTGCACTGGAGTTTCGACATTATGTGCAGTTGCGCAAGCCGTCCATGACGTAATGTGTGGAGTAAAAGGTGAAGATGACATCATTGGCCTTTTCGAGGAAGATCAGGATGACCAGGATATTTGTGACATGGCCGACACCGCTCTTCGAAATGCACTCTCAAGAGAAGAAGACAAAGATAAGTGTAAAAAAGGCACCGAGGCAGGCCGTGATATCGCTAAATATGTACTTATGGAAAGGGCAAATGATGGCTACGGAACAGAAAATCGGACCTTGAAAGATGAAATGTATGTCCCCCCAAGTGGAAACAACCCTGGATATCACATGCCAGATGCCGAGAACCCCGAACAGGGCGTCCTTGGGGCGGGGTTTGGTAAGGTGAAAGCATTCTTGCTCACGAGGGAGGAGCTCATGCAATTCTCAGGGGAGGATGCGCCTGGTGTCACCGTCAATGAAAGGACAGGTGAGGTCAAATTTGACTTAAATGATACAGATTATCTCGCCGCTTTGATGGAAGTAAAAGAGTTGGGAGTATTCCGTGGTGGAACATCTGGAGAATATGCTCCCAGTGATGACGAAACAATGGTTATTGGACAGGTGAGTCCTTTTGATATGCATGATTCATGCTTACTTTAAAGTTTATTGGACAACGATTTGGTCTCTCACTTGCTGAACTTTCAGTATTGGTCTGCCGACGGAAGTCCAAAAATAGGTACCCCAATCGCTTTGTTACACGACATGACGCGGAAAATTGCAATGGACATGGAGGTCGGAAATGACGAGAAACAAAGCTGTTACTTATTTTCATTGCTAAGTGTTGTTATGGGTAATGTTGCAATTGCTGTGTGGTATAAGAAGTTTGCGAATAAACTTTGGCGGCCACAGATGGCAATCAACCAGTTGGCAATCAACCAGTTGGCAATGGACTCTTCCTTGGTTGGATTTGAATCTAACATGTCTGCGTACTCGTTTCGTGATCCGAGTTGGACGAGATTGGGCGCGTCACGAGCGAATCCGGTCGGCAATGAAATTAATTTCGACCCTCCCTTCCCATCATTCCCATCTGGTCATGCAGCCTTTTGCTGTGCGACGTTCCAGACGATTGCTAACGTCTACCAAAAATATGACATTGCATTCAATTACACATCACCCGAGTTGAATGGTAAAACTTACGACCAGTTCAACCGAACTCGCAGGTGTATCATACGTGAATTCCCCACGCTGAAGCATGCAATGGCTGAGTGCGCCGCCTCTCGTGTCTTCAATGGAGTTCATTTTTCTTTTGATGGGGAAGGGGGTTGTAAAGTTGGCATCGACATTGCTAACTCTATGTACGAGAACAAGTTCCTGCCTACGGGAAGCCAAACGGTGGCGATGCCGGATATGAGGGAAGAAATTTTTGATGAAATGAAGAAATACTTGAACAATACTGCAACAAGTGGCTATTCTCCGAACTTTTGCAGTAAAGCTCCTGAATATCCCTTGCCCCAACCTTAACATTAGGGTGTTATCTTATTCGGATACGATGTGTAATCGATCTCTTTCGACAAGTATCAATATCTTGCATACATTAGGCAAAAAACTCTTTATTTAAACAGGTCTGGAATGGTTATTCGCCACCTCTGTTATCAGTACGAAAATTGTCAGGCAGCCTGAAGCTGAAAAGTCAATCAAGGTCGTATTATAGTAATCACTTTCTCTGGCTTCTCGGCCAAGCAGCCTTTCACCACTTCTGCTTTCACCTTCTTATAATGCTTCCGCACACCAAATTGATCAAGTTGCATACGTAGGTCCTTGTTCCGAATGAAAGATTTTGTTTGAATCTCAAGGTTATAGTTATAATAGCTTTATTTAGTAGGTGCCAAACTCCATATATCCGAATGACGCATCTAGCTCTGTTGAGAAAAAGTCATTGTCTGCAGCAAATGCATCGTGAGTAACATTATATACTGATTAAATACTTTGGTAGGGGATGCACTGAAATGGGTCCAGGTGTCAGTATTCCTGGCTTCTCGGACCCTCCTCATCGTTTGAGATAGGCATCCGGTATCTTTTTATGCTGCCACCTGCGCGCGAGAGACAATCCGTAACCGTGGCCCTACAAGTGAAAGTCAATGACTGCACGGCATTAAGATGGAGAGACGGGAGAGTAGAAGAGAACACAAGGCTACCACACGTTTGTCATCCATACCAGCGATTGAGCTTTCGCATGTATGTAGTCGCATGTGGTTACTCATAACATTACCTTGCACATTTTGACAAATGTTACGTTAGTTTCATATGTTACAAAATGTTTCAAATGACCGACTGCCATTTGCCACAATGCTATTACATCGAACTGCTAGAGTAAAGGTCTTGAATAGTAGTGGTGAGAACGAATCCACCGCCGACCCCATTTGCCTGCTCTTGATGGCAATGGGGTCGGCCGCGGCCGGCCTTAGAGAATCAGATGCCTGCACGTTGAGCTTGCTGCTCATCTTCTAGCTTGGCGTGCAGCGGCTTTCTCTCGCGACTATTCTCTAGGTAAACAAGATTGTTCAAGCTACAAGACAAACAAAACAATTTTTACAACATTTAACCTAGGAGAGTAGTATATCCCATCTCTACTCTTACACCCCCATCGCAAGCACTTATGCTTAGCGGGCAGCTGGCTTCAAGCCATACTTGCGGCATTGCTTTCTTGCGCATTTGAATTCAGTGTGCCAGCGATTCCTTTCCTCATTGAGTTTGGTGTTGAGCATGATATGTTCTGCTTTTTTGAGAGAAGAATTCATTTCCATCTCCTTTCCATCTTGACCATAGCGCGTGGCTTCCTTCAAGAGTCGTAGAAATGCCCTATAGTTGTCAGCGTAGACTGAAAAGCAGAAAATAACAAGGATGATTGAGTTGCGGTCGGAAATAATGCAGTCAAACGAAGAATGATGAAAATTTCTTACATGGAGCAGCATCGGGAAAAAGTCGTGATGCAAAGGAAGTCGGGCCTGGAGCTGGAGTAATGATGTTATTATTGACTTCGACTTCGTCAAAATTGTCATCACTTTCATCAACTGTGGCAAAGTAGACAAAACAAAGTTACGATCGTGTTAGATGGTGGGTCTGAAAGAAAGAAGTCGAACGAAGAATGACATATCGTATTTGTCTTACCTGCAGCTGCTGGAGCGGTATGAGATGGAGTTGGCGAGAATGACGCGTCGCCAACCAAACGAGCGAGCTGATCGCCTTCATCGCTATCGACAGGCTTTGAAAGAAGCAACTTCTTTACTGTGTCTGTAAGACCATTGACTTTGTATTCAATGTCACCGACGCGTTCATTGGCATTATTGGAGGACTCGAGAGCCTCGTCAGCCTTACTATCTGCGCGGTCGGCAGTAGCGCCTACTTTAGTAATGTCGCCCTTCATACGTACCTGGTCGCCCTTCATACGTACCTGTTCAACCTGTACGTCACTAATAGCAATTGTGTTCTTATTGATTCGCTCATGAGTTTCCACCATGTCCTTCTTATGCTGAACTTCCAACTCCTTCTGCTGAAGTTCCAACTTCGCCATGTTCTCCTTCTGTTGAACTTACAATTCAGCAATTCGTTTGTCCTTCTGAAAGTTCATTTCGGCCGTCTTGAGCTTAAAGGCATCCAGCTCATCCCCAATCGAAGCACCATCACCAGCACCAACACGGGACTTATTGGTACTCTGCAGGGTCCTGAAAGTAAACTTATCTCTGAAGTGGCAGCTACAGCCTGCGACTCGGATGGATGGGGGGCGTTATTGTTGTCAGCTGGTGGAGCTACTCCATTTCCATTTCGCAGATTTCTTGGCGTTGGGATTGGGGGGACAACAGCAACTGTGTCACTACTTCGGGGAACATTAGCATCAGTGCTTCCGATACTTCCACTGAGGGAGGGGGCGGCATCAGCAGGAGTACCTGCGGCGATCTAATGAAAGTAAAGAGTTGAGGAGTTGAGAGATGTTCATATTGAGATACGAACAAAAGACAATGAGAGACTGCTGAATACTTACAACGGGAACATTACGACCGTGGCTGGCATTCGCAGTACTCGGAGTATAATCGAAATCGCTGCCAGGGTGATCTCTTTTCCACGATTCCTTCACCAGTCTCCATCGTTTTTTGTATGTTATTTTTTTTCCGTCATATTGTTGAAGTTTATCAATTAATTCACAGTCGGTTAAGCATGTGTAGTGATAATCGCCCCCATGAATCTCGGAATATTCTTGCTTTTGAATACCAGCAATGAGAATTTTCTGGCCCCAACCGTTGGAAGATTGGGGATGTAAACGACATTTATGAAAGTAAGTCGCACGAAGACTAACGTCATCTTTTGTGCTTGCATCTTTCTTGCCGGCAGGGACCAATGCAAGAGACTGATAGTGAACAATGATTCAATGTGAGTCGAGATTGATAAGCCATGAATTATATTTCAAGAAAGAAGCTCAATAGTAATACTCACAGGTGCTGGAAATACAGCTTTTCGCAGGTGGTCTGCAAGTGTCAATATATCATTTGATTTCTCAGTATATCCGGGCACCCATTGTTTCAAAAACTTTTGGAAATCAACTTTTGACAGAGGAAGACACGCATGCAAGTTTTTCACCTTGCTCGATGGTATGTCATTAGTTATATCTTGAATTCCAAGATCAGTGAAAATTGTCTGAATTTTCCTTTTCTGTTCATCTTCCGGTCGACTGAGATCATCGGGAGTTAAAATGAGCGAGCCATCGTCGGCAACGACGTTGGCGTCCTCGGCGGCAGGTGTAGATCTGGCCGTTGATGACGATTTCCTCCCCCCTCCCCTTCCTTTGGTAGTACTGCTGGCGTTGGTGGCCGCTTTCCGTTGTGGTTTGGCAACTGGAGGTTTCGTTGCCGCCGAGGCAGCTGATTGAGCTCTGCTCTGTGACCGGGTCACCCGACCGTTATTCTCATTTTCATTGGAAGGCATGCTGATCTATGCTGTTGATTAGGAGTTGCGACTGGTGGTGGGGGGTAATGATGCTGTTTGTTTTTGCTGTTGATGAGATTGTGAAACCTCCATGGCCGTTGAAGTGGCGATTCGCCAGATGCAACACAACGAGTACTTGTTGCTTGGCGGAAAAATGTTGATTCTTCCATGGTCGTTGAAGTTGGATTCGCGCAATAGATGCAACACCGGAAACAAAACGTGAGGCCTGCACGCTGTGAATATCACAACACATATCGTTGAGCAGCAGGTGACTGTGTTTTATTTTTAGTATTTCTGTGGTGGAGATTGGAGAGCGGGTCCTACGAGAGTTATATAATGGTGATGTGAGAAGATTGATTTTTATGTGGTTGCGTTCGTTTTCGATTATTTGATGATGTTGGATTTGTTGCTGCCTCTATTAGATGCTACTCTAAACCTAATATGTTTCACTTTGTTGGCCCTTTTAACACATGCAGCTCCAGATAGATGATAGATGCGTCGTGTCGATATCGACATCATAGATCATGACTTTGAATAGGAGTAAGTGTACAATGAATACATGTCGATGTGAAGCAGATGATAGATATCGTTTCGGCAAGGCAGAGAGGAAGCAGTGAAACTCTTAAAAGCCTTTAAGCCCTATTCGCGCGGTGCAGCAAGAGAGAAAGGTTGTTTTCAATGGCAATGACATATCTGAGATCAGGTAGTGAGAGGAACGATCTCATTCCTATGTTCGGTCGATGGCTCGTAGCAGCTACGAAAGTAATAGACAACATTGGATGCAGTATTTATTGATCACGAGCATTAGATATCGACGATATTTCGACAGGTATCTCATATGCAGCAACCTGCTTGCATTTAGCCTCATTGCATAAATTTCCATCTATCTTAATCAACAGTCTTAACGACAACTTTCTCCTTCTCATCTGCGTATTTGTGCGTTCCTGGCTTCGAATGCTTAATAACATTCGTTTCCTTCCTCCTTCTCTTTTCCTTCTGTACCATAGCCTGTTCAGTCTCCTTCTTAATAAACTTGGGCACACGACGTGCTTTGTGGATGCGTTTGACTTCCGGCAAGTGTGCATACTTCTGCACCAACGCTTGCCTGTACTGTAATGATGATTCCTCTCTGGCAGATAGCTGCCCGATCTTTTCGGAACTGCGTGCCTTCCACATACGGATATTAGTATCATCACTTCCCGAAAGGATGTACTTGTGATCCAGTGTATAACCAACACAAAAGATGCGCTGCATACGCTTTGTATGATAAATATCCCTCGCAGTTCCATTTGATCCATACCCGCCGTGTGAGGCAGTCCCACCCTCTTTACGGGTGGAAAAGATTCGTATTGTTTTATCATAGCTACCCGTGACGAACTCAGTTCCTGTTGGACTCCAGCCTACGCTCATGACTGCACCAACATGTCCTTTGAAGATTGTGGTAGGGCGGCTTAGTTTTCGCATGTCAAAAGTGTAAGCATTGTAATCTTCATTTCCAACCACAAACATGTAGGGCTCCATCGGATTCCATTCCAGGCAATTAGATTTCATTCCCATGATTGTCTTTTGCAATGCCGATGCTGTACGGGTGTCGTGTAATCCTATTCCACGATCACTGCTACAATGAGCAATCAAATCTCTTTCAGCTGGGTTGTATCTAACGGTTGTAACTGTATCATCACTGCCCCAAAGATTGTTGAATGACGTAATTGGAGTTGACCGCTCTGGGTCCCACAGATGGACTGCCGCATCAGACGATGCTGTGGCAAATTGTGATTCCGACCAGTGGTGATCTATCGAATGGAATGCATTGGCAAACGAGCTGTTCCGTGCTGACGGAAGTCGATAAACATTCAGTGGGCCATGTGGAGACTCAGCATCATCATCTTGGCTTGATTTGAGATTACCCTTTCTTGCTCTTGGTTTTTTATCCTCGTCATCAACATCTGCAGTGATGTACTGGCCTTTTGGATAAATACTCCAAGCCTTGATAATACCCTCTTCACCACAACTATAGAACTGTCCATCGATGCCATTTCCAAACACAATACCACTTACATTACGCGAGTGCGCCCCATCCAACGAGGCAACCATACGCCTATTCTGCAAATCCCATATACGGACAGTACCATCCACAGCACCAGTAACTACCGGACACAAATTCGTTCGACATATCGCCAGAGATGATACCGCATCGACATGTCCGCCCTTCAACTCGCCCACAAAGGGGCTGGCAAACATCCGATCTAACTTGGCTGCTGTGACTGCACGGGTGTATTCGCGAGCACGAGCTTGGGGATGTGATTGTGGATTTAGATTCTTGTGTGTTGGGCGGAGATCATGGAGGGAGGAGCGGGATGTGGTTGATTGCGGACGGGCGAGCGCTTTGACCTTCATGATTGTTGTGTTTTTACTGTGTCTAGCAGTGCCAGATCTTTTATGAAAGCAGTGCTATATAATGCTTGAATATAAGACACCGAAATTGATTGCTGCTCTGTCTTGATGTTGCTACCAAATGTTCTTCACCATGATGCTTCGTGCTTTGATGTTGTTGTTGCTTATTGGTCGGGCGTCGGGCGATGCGGAGGAAATTAGTGGCGCGCCAAAAACTGACGGAGGAAAGACCAAGCAGCAAGGGTAGTAGGAAGTAGGCAGGAAGTATGGTAGGAAGACAAAGTTTGGGTGAATCTATGAAGACTGCATATTGTAGAGCCTTTCCTGCGGTTATGAGGGTCTTTAATTATAAGCAGAGTAGGTCTGGTAGGCATCCCAAGCCAGGAGGGGCAAGTTATCAATAGTAACGCAAGGACAGGATTCACTATCTTATCATCAATATCTACTATGATTTACTTTATACGGCGTATCCCAACACGCTTCCATTAAATAGTTCAGCTACACCTAACACAATCAATGCCAATACACAAGTCTAAACGAATATTTCCGCCAAGCATATCTCCTTTATATTTCAGCTTGCGTGTACGAATGCTCCATTTCAACTTCTGTCTCTGAATGCGTAATAGCGAGCCCTTGAATTGTGAAAATGTCTTCCCTCGTAGGAAACAAGCCTTCCACAACACAGTCGTCTAAGAGCTTCAGCCCACCTTTAACTTCTCTTTTGATTCCATCCATGACGTCTTTTGAATCTGGTAGGTTGAGATTTTCTTCATCAATGCAAGAAGCTATTGGTTCATTGAGGTCGGAAGGGGATCCCATCAGCTGGGCGTACACTTGATCATAGAAGGAGCAGTTGGCAGTTTCTTTGTGACAACCATCCACCATTGCGGTATCAGAAGATGGCTGCATGCAAATCTGCTTTTTGAGCTGCTCAATAGTATTACACTGCTGCTCCTCCATTGACGGTTTCTCTACCAGTTCCTCAACTACTGGTGGCTTCATTACTTCAATGCGAGCAGACCCTTCTTTCAGAGCGCGACACTCAACATTACCACAACCATCAGATACCAAGCCGACAGGACGCAGAGCTTTGGCTTTCTCTTGTTCTTCTACGAGAATGGCACGTGCATCAAGAACGTAGCACTCTACATTGCCCCTATTGTCAGTAGTATGTAGGGTGTGTGGTGTCTGATGAGGCAACTCCTTGACTTCTGTCTTCTGATTTTGGCCACGAAATGGAGCTTTCATTCTCGAAAACATTGACCTCTTCTTCTTCGTCTGATTCTTCTTCTTTCGCTTGCTACCAGCTGCATCTTGCTCTGCAGGGTTGCATTCAGCAGCAGCAGTGACACTTGGGTTAGTTGATACATCAGTTGAATCACCCGAGTTGTTGAACTGTAGTTTTTGCGGCAATAGCTCGCTTTGTTTGGAGATTGAAGATGCTACTGATAAAGAGCTATCCCCATGGTCAACGAGAGATGGCATGTCTTCATCCCAGGGGATACTGGTTGTTCTGCTCATTGTTTGATGTTTGTTTAGGCTACTACTTCCTTGCAAGCTATGGAGCTACAATCACTTGTCTCTGTCTAATGCTCTGAATTCAACGAGGCCCAAGGGTGATCGGCTTTTCTATCTAAGAACATGGCTTCTGAAAGCGATCATGTGATGATTTAATGTTTAGAGAAGCCTCATACGGAGGAATTGGTATACTTAGTGTTTGATTGCGAGAAACTATTCATTCTGCCCACAATTTTAGTCCAACCTTTTGCGCACCCGGCCACTGTATTGGTTGGCACACCCTAAGTACATACGTCCTATTGTCGACACCTCTTGCTTCTGGCTTCTGGGTTCTGGGTGGCACGTAACATCATGCCGGTTCCGCTCATCGACTTCCGTTGGTACCACGCTGTCAACGACCAGCACAAACTGGACAATGTGTTGGCGTCATCAGCTAAGCACACGCAGCTTCATGCAATTGAGGCTGATATCATTTATTCCGAAGCAAAAGGCCAATCGGTCATGGGTCACCCACCTCAAGTGGATGGTGAGTTGACGTTGGCATTGTTGCTGCAACAATTGAATGAGGCGAATTTCCAATCAACCTCGATGACAGATACGGACGCTAATATACTCAAGCTAGACTTCAAATCAATGAAGGCCCTACAAGCATCTATTAACGATGTAGAGAACTATCTAAAGGATTTACCACATCAGCTTCATCAACATGTATGGATCAACGCTGATATCCTTGCTGGTCCAGGAGGCAAAGGCGAAGATATGCAACCAAAGTTTGATTCAGTCGAATTTATGGAGCTGCTGACCTCAGAAACCTCCTTGATGAAATCATCAACTCTGTCAATCGGTTGGACAACATCATTAACTGACATTCATGCACCATATACGATGGATATGATTGATGAAATGTTGACATTGCTTCGCTCATACCCGTGTAAGAATATCACCTTCCCCATACGGGCAACATCTGTTCTTACCTCTTGGGAGGCATTGCGAAAGCTTTATGATAATAATGTTGATGAGAACAAGAGATGGACTTTGACCTTATGGTGGAGCCTGACGAGTGAACAACATAAAATGACGAAGGACGCAATGAATCGGATTCATAGCCTTTTGGAAAGTGATTATCAATCAATCCTGCCTAATAGAACTTTCTATGATCTAGTTAACTTTTCGCCGCCATGAGCAAAGTAAAATAAATTGGGAACTATACTTCTTATGCTGTTGGTTAGATTGGCTTTCTACCTCGTGTGTCTTTCTTCTCGCCCCACGCATTCCTAATCAGCCCTTGGTTGTATTTATAGATGAATTCAAAGTTGTGTTTGGTATATTGTAGATCGAGTAGCTTTTCTTCTTCAGTTCTCAAACGATTGTTTGTACTTGCAGCACGTCTGCTGTTATTCAATCTTTTCTTTCCATTTGTTGTTGTTATTGTTGTTTCGCCATCAGAGGCGTCGTTCTCATCGTCTCCGTCTCCATCGATGACAAAATCGTTGTCAGTGACTGTTCGTACGGTGGGGTTCAAGACTTTCACTTTCTGCTGAAGGTCAAGGGCCTCATCAGTAGCAAAGTCCAATTTGAACTCGGGAACTTCATTATCTAACAGCAAATGTTCACGGTAGATACTGTCTTCCTTGCAAAATTGGCACTCTTCGTCGTCACATACAGCTCCGTTCTGTGGTCCAGATCTCATCTTGCTGGATGAAATCATAATAGGATGTGAGCAAAGTCTATTCAGCTGAATCTCTTCTCTGTCACGAGCTTTATTACGATTTTCGTATTCATAGCGCATGATTAGCTCTGCGTGCCTCTCATTATAGCGGTGTTTCTCAATTCGTTCCTGGTCAGCCATTCGAGTTCTCTCACGAATTCCTCTTTGATAAGCTAGCCTTTCCTCCTTCAACTCTTTCGCTTCGTTGACAGCCTCGCTCTTACAAAGCTTGGACCTTTGATCGAGTGCAGTGCTGACGGCTTCTTCCTGTTCTTTACACTGATCCTCAATCATTTCAATCGCCTTCGACAAATCTCGTGGGTATTCCTTTCTGCCATCAGGGAGTAATTGAGCATATTCGAGTTTCTTAAACTTGAGTGGCTCAGGTGGAGGGGGTTTGTACACTTCAGCGGTTTCAAATGAAGCAAATGTGCTTGGTTGCGCAAGTGCTTTCCTATCTCTCAAGGACCTATCATTTGATGGTGCAGCTGCTGAGTTTGAAGACCGCGACTGCTTTGGAGCGTTGGGGGTCAACAGTTCACATCGTGGATGTGCAGAGTTCGTGTGTGACTCGATAGCAGCTAAAGTGTTGAATTTTCGCTGCAAATTGCAAAATGGGCAGGAGTAAAGCACCCTATTCCATGGAAGTTTTCCAACGTTGTGAGCTCTACCCCAATGAGCGTACATCCCTTGAATCGTAAAGTCTCCTTTCTCACAGTCGGGGCAATGGCATACAACCGGCTTTGATTGCAATGGTTTCTGCTTGGTGGTTGTCTCTTGAGCCCTATTTTGGTTAGCAGTGTCTCGGTCTCGGCTTGGGTGCTTTCGTTGCCCAGAAGCCACATCTCGCTTCTGCTGACCAACAGACACTTGTCCTGATACATAGTAAGACTTCATGAAACAAACGCTGCACATTCGAGAATCATACATACAATCAGCAGAACACTTAGGGCATTTGAACATGCTATCAGGTTCTAACTGCTGCGACTGTTGCTGTGACTGAGGCTGTGACTGAGGCTTTTCGACAATCATTTCAGCCTTTGATACCTCAGTTTCTGGCGCAAATAGCTCTTTTGCACTATCGCTCACGCCATTTGAGCTAGTGCGAGACGCCGCTACAGTGGACTTTTGAGCAGATCGGATACCGATGAAAGCGGATGTAGGCAGCTGCTGAGGTTGCAATTTAGTTGGACAACTCGAAAAGGGCTTTGTTGATATTGGCGAAATCAAGACAATTGATCTCGCTCTGTCTCTGTTTCTGGAAATGGGAGAAAATCTCGCCAAGGGACTTTGCGGTGGTACATTTGGTTCCGAAGCTGCATTATTGAAGTTGATGTAGGCGACTTCCGCATCATCGTCGTCTTTGGGGGAGTCCAGCAGAGGTTTCTTCTTCAAATGACTGATTTCAGCGTTATGTGCATTGCCGTCTTCATTTTGCTCACCGTCTGTCGGTGCAGTATCGACTTGACGTTTAGCTGCTGCTTTCGTGCGATCATTCTCTCCCGCTATAAAGCCTTTCACCATGTTGAGAGGAACAGTATCAAGAATATGTCGCTTCTTTCCATCATAATGAATCTTGACAGTAGGTTCGTTTCTATCAAGCATGACTTTCTTCACAGTTGCCTTGTATAGAGTATCGTCACCACTCCATTCAACGTAAATACGCGACCCCGGTAGCAATCTATCCATGTCCATTTCTTCGACTTCTTGTCCTTTTCTACCCCCAATATCCGACGAAGGACTCGCTGGGGTTTCAATTTTCTCTTCTAATGTATACTCCATCGATTCTGCCATCACAGGCCCATCATACCCAGCATTCTTTTCATAAGGAACAGAAGAAAGCGTTCGGTAGTGTGCTGTGCAACATCCATCGCATTTAGTCTGCGCCTGCTTCTCGCACCCATCCACCATGCAAATTGTTCTGATTTTCTGTCCCTTCTCAATACGCTTGACTTTCGAACACAGTGTAAATGGGCACCCAGGGATAGACTGCAACCGAGCTTGATTTCGTTGAAAGTGGCGCTGGAAGACCGTTTCGCCATCCGAAGATATCGGACGACTGTCAATATCTTCTTCGATTGTGCGCATAGCAGCTCTCCGAAATGGCCTCTCGCCACTGATTTGTGCCATAGTTGTTTTGTTGACGATATTTGCATCACCATTGTAGATAGTATCCAATCCAGTACTTTTTTCAATTGTCTCTTCTGCTCCACCACTATCATAGTCTTTCATGATTCTCTTCCCAGTATCATCAAAGAATTTCTCTATTGCAACCTCGGCATCTTTGCTAAATTGGTAGAAATCAGATCCATAAAAGACATCATAATGATCTCGAATCCTGTCGTCACCAAAGCTCTTGAAATCAAATCGTCGAGTCAACGCCTTCTTGTACATTCTAAACCACTTCCTCAAACTCTTCGGTGTGGTTTCCATGTATTCCGCAAGTTCAGCAAGACTTGGTATATCTTTTTGCATGCTAGGATTCAATCCACATACAGCACTGAACTCTCGTAGTTCATACAGACGCAATTGTTTGCGGTGCTTGGAACTAGTGCCATTCAATTCATTTAGTTTGTGTGAAGCTAGCAACAGTGTTTGAATGAGCTCATTTGGCGTCTGAATAGCTCGAACGGTGGATAGAGTGTTGATCGGAGGAAGACGTTTTCCAAGATGTGATGAATCAAGTAAGTCAGCAAGAGAATTTTGCACGACAGTTGACGTCAATTGAGATGTAGTATTGGAAGTTGCCACGAATGAGTTTGTTTGCTGTGTGTTATCTGAGCGTACATCTCCTGATCCTCCCAACAACTTTTCCAACTCGGCAGTTGCATTTTCATGATTGTACCACTTGTGAGATGACTCCATCCGCCTCTTCAAATCTCTAATAATCTTTCGCAGTGCCAAATCATCATCCACCTTGAAGATTTCATCTCCACGAGGTTCCTTCTTGTAAAAGTGACCACCTCGTCGCAATCCAGTTTTGAACCATTGGAATAGCCTGTTGCCAATCTCCTCTTCTCGAGAATTGTCACCGGGTGTTTTTGCCCCAAGTAGACGAAAGTGCTTCCACATGACCTCCCTGTATCTCTCATCATTCAAGCTGAGAACAATGTCGTTTTCAGCTGGACCAGATGAACCATAGTTTGTTCTCGTTATTTTTTGCTGCGGTTGATTTTCTGGTGCAGTGCGAGGCCTTGTTGACCTACGCGGTGATGTCGGAGCAATCAACTCCTCTGCATAATCTTTCTTTTCAATCGGTCGTTCTCGTTTCTTTCGAGCAATAGGAGCCGACGGTGACTTTTTCTTTTCCGTCCCTTCCATACCAATGGACCAATGTTTGTACGACACCAACCGTCGACGCACATCTGCAATAATTTTATCATAGGCAACTTTTTCACTGACATGTATCCTCTCTCCAAAGGGTGACAGTTTGTAGAATTTACCAGTTCCCATGTGTTGTTGGAATAATTGGAATACTTGATCGGCACTTTCTGCTTCTCTGGCGCTATCTCTATTTCTCCCCAATTCTTTGTAGTGTAGCCACATGACTGATTTGTAATGTTGATCGTTTAGACTGAGAACAATGTCACTATTCGGTGGTACGGATGCAGTAATTTGTGTTACTTGTGCTTCAAAGCTGTCTGGAACAGTAGTATTGTTTTCTTCATTTTCATGTGCTGTAGCATTATTTTCTGATGACTGATCTGTAGCGTGTAGCTGTAAAGTTTCGTCCGCCTCCCCTTCATTGTGATTATTTTGATGGTCAAATAGTCCATCTAAAATCTCTTCATCTATCTCTAATTGTTGTAATTCATCATTTTTGCTGATTAATTGCTCTTTTTCACTAATTGCATTTTCAGCTCTCGGCTTGTGCATGCCAAATGTATGCCCATTTTTTGTCGCAGAGCCGGATGCCCCCTCATTTTTACTTGTCATTTTAATATCTATATTTTGCTCTTCGTTGACGCTGCTGGAGACAGTTCGTTCAATGTCATCCTGCTCCCCCGGCCGTTGAGAAGCTGGAATGTCCACAAGATGAGAAGGAATTGACGGCGGGCGTATCGCAGCTGCCATCTCGTCCGTTAGCATTCCGACCGATGGGGGCGAAGAAGCAGCCATTTGATGACAGGAATTAATAATGTCGTTAGCTCGGTCGAACCTCTAATGTTTAGCATACACAATACATATCATTTGGCTAGTGCAGAGCGGATTTCATGGTCCAATAGTGGAGGTTCAAACCAGCTGGGGAAAGTCTGTCCACGTATTAATTCCTACATTGAGTAATTTGGCGGGAGGGCTGAAGATCTTACAGAGTGGCCATTTTTTGCGCTTTTGCGCTTATCTCTTTGCAGCGGTGAGTATCTAGTGACAGCATCTTGCTGTGCAGCTAGCGAAAACAATCCATTGCAGCACGATGATGCAATCTCCGTTTATCTGTGCCTCTCTGGTATTGCTGTTGAGCATGGTCGTCTCATTTGCCGATGCATTCACAGCTTGCCCTTCCTCTACTCATCTACACAACGGGCCACCTACACGGA
The DNA here is from genome assembly GCA_018806925.1 of Skeletonema costatum. Classification (NCBI taxonomy): domain Eukaryota; phylum Bacillariophyta; class Thalassiosirophyceae; order Thalassiosirales; family Thalassiosiraceae; genus Skeletonema; species Skeletonema costatum. The sequence goes on from JAHBBA010001235.1 coordinate 72,350, forward strand.
TCAGACAGTCTTTCCTCTTCGCAACCAAATCAACAAACAACGAAGCTCCATCAACAAATGATAAAATAGAGCTATTGAATCTACTATCAAAAGTTCCTCCTAACGAACCTACACCAAAAGAGCTCACCGCGTCGATTTTACAAGCAGTCAAAATCTTAGAAGATAATTTTCCAACTCCACTAGAAGATGTGCTTCAAGCTGTAGCTGGAAACTGGGAGTTACTCTGGACAGCTCAAGACTTGTCAAGCTTACCACAAAAGCGTATCAATTTGCGGTCATGGGTCAATCCACTAGAGAATCAATCCTACAGCAACAATCCTCTTGGGCGCAGTAATCCTCTGTTTCCTCAGAACATTCAAGACAATTTGGAGGAGATTGGTGTTCTCAATAGTGCAAGACAAGCAGATAATACCATCAAAAGCACGCAAGCAATTGACTTGAAACGCGGTAGAGTGAGAAATGTTGTAGCTGTGGAAGTGAACAATCCAACACCTATATTCAGCAAGAATGGTTTCAGCAAGGGATTTATCACAGTGGATGTCACGGCTGTCCCAAATGCACAAGATGCCAGGAAGATAGATGTAAAGTTTGACCGATGTAAGGTTGCAATACAAGATTCGCCTTTTAATCTTGACATTGGGCTAGGGATAATTGGACCAAAAGGATGGTTGCGAACAATCTTTGTGGACGATGATATAAGAATTACGCGTGGACATAAAGGTTCTGTGTTTATTTTATCAAGAACAGGAAGAAGTTCTTCGTGACAGTATTATGATAAGTAGGTAGTTTTAGTTCTGAGCACGTCTATTTTTCCAAAGCCCACCATATCTGTAGTATGGATGCGAATCATCTCCATCAACTACTCCACCGCTGACATCATTCCAGCATTTGCCACAAACCATGGCCCACTCTCCACTCTTGTCGTGCTGACATCTTATCAAAAGGTTGACCGATTTAGCGCATAGAGTGCACTGCTTCTGCCCTGCAGTTGGATCTCCTCTGCCTTCACGTTGAGCTCTCCGTTCTGCTTTCTTGCGCTTCTTCTCTGCCTTGCGTTTGGCTTTGGCATCAGTAATGAAATCTGATTCTGATAAGGAAGAGTCATCTTGTGCACCTATTTCCATCGCTAGCATGTCACCGCATATTGAGTTCATTAATTGATCTTTACCATCAAAATCAGACTCGAGGACGCTGTCCATGTCTTTCAATAATTGTTCTTTGTCATCAGAAGAAGACTCTGTGCAACCAATGTTGATGTTCTCTCTTATAGCAACAAACGGATCTTCAACATTGCTTGAATCATGTATCGTTTTATTCAATTGTCTATTCATCTCTTTTCTTTTCCTATTGCAGCTTTTACTACATGTTGTCACTTCACTGTTGGGTACATAAATTTGGCAGCTATCAGAAATGCATTTCATATTGTAGGCACGACAAGCAGGCTACTATGTACTCACTCCCAAACCTTCTCCCATTTCTTCCTCCAGGTGAAAGGTCGATTGCATACTGTGCAAGTCTTGACGGGAAGATTCTCTTTCTTTACGCCCCTGGGCATTGCTTCTAAATCTATCTCGTTATTGATGAAGCTATTGCTGGTGCATCTACGCTGTATACTGTACCGATGCTGCGTGTAGGTGTAGGGTCCTGGTCGACCTTGGTGTATGAATGCGCTGCTGTAAATACTCACGCGTACTAGCTGCTGGATCACCATGCCTTTCTGAACTGGATTCATTTGAGGTGAAGGAGTTTAATTGCTGCATGTTAAAACGCTGATTGTATGGCATCCGTCATGTCGATTTGCGCGAGATGAGTCATCAGAGATCAGAGACTCGAATCGACTCCAGACAGCAGACAGCAAAAGGGGGATAGGTGTCTTTTGTCTCTCTTTTGTACAACACATCACTATCATTCACTTTGGTGAGTTGCACGTGATGAGATGTACGAGGAGATTGTCAGAGCATGCAAGCACAAGCATGAAGTTGGCAATTCAAACTTAATCTATTTTATCCTATCGGCGCACCTCCAGCTAGCTCCGAGTCAGCTTGCCAACGCGAGCACAAGATTCCTGTCATTCATCAATTCGGGGTTCGCTCTCATGAGAAGGAAGATACTGCTCAAGTAGCCGGCACTCTCTTGATCATTATGTTCGAGAAGGAGTTGAATCGGCAAATCACCATCCCCATTCCTTGTCGCAACCGGTGCATTAGGATACCGAGTCAAAATCATCTCTATCACATCATAACTCCCATCAAGGCAAGCGCAATGAAGAGGCGTATTACCCCAGTTATCTGCGACAAGAAGGCTATCAATGTTAAGATCAAGCAAGTATTTGATAACATCGGGGCACTCATATACTCTTGCAGCAATGTGTATAGGCAACGATCCGTCGCTGTCAGGAAGTTCAAGAGTGGAAGGATCAGGCTTGTACCAATAATTTGATTGCACCCCAGGGGGCATCTTCCTCAAGGGCATGGTGAAGGGGTAGCATGCCGTTTTCGTCCTGAGTTCTGACGAGTTGGAGATTGCTGGCTTGGGCGGCATAACGGAGTTGTTGGAAAAGAAAGTCTCGCAAAGCATCGACGAATCTACCGGTGTCAATAACGTGCCTGATTATTCCCTCGCCACTGACAATCGCCTCTGGGTAGGCATTGTACAATAAATTGATCACTTCGAGTCCAACGTTCAAGTTCGATGCATTTGTCCTTAAACAGGCCAAGATCAATGGATACCGGACAGCTGTCCCGTTCACTTCCTGCGACGACACACTAGGATCGACTGACAAGAGAAACTTTACCACTTCGACAGCTGCCTGAAGGGTTTTCCCGTCAAAGCACCAATCGCATAGTGAATCGGAAAGTCGCCGTCGCTACTTTCACCACGGATTGCATCAGTACGTAGTTCAAGAATGCATTTCATGACGGGCAAGTTGCCGCGATGGCAAGCAATGTGGAGAGGCTGTAGACCAGATCCGTCAAGCTCGAGGACAAGCCCAGGAAAAGCTTGGGCGAGTAAGCGGCAGACTTCGACAGCTCGTGGGAGATCATTTGAGGCAGCTTCATGTAGAGCGGACCGACCTTTGAATCTAACATCACGAATCATATTTGGATCCTTCCCGAGAAGCATCTTCAACACAGCCAAAGCAACGCTGTCCTTGACGTGTGACGAAAACAGCACTTCAAAAAGAACCTGCTCGCCTTCACCTTCATGCCGAATAGAATCTGGATATGCCTGGATGAGCAAGCAGCAAAATTTGGGAGAATGACGGTGTTTACACGCTAAATGGATCGGTAGATATCCCTCATTTGTGCGGTGTGCAGATGCCGGTGCCGTGCACGTCTTAACAAACAACGTCAAAATCTCCATTGCTACCGTTTCATCGAGTTGTCTATTGCAGCATAACCAGACGAGAGGGGTCCAGCCTCTTACATCTCGTTCCAGCAGGGCACCCGGATACCCTTCAATCACGCACCGAACAATATCATGGGTGGCACTTTTGTTCATGCACACGTGATGGAGAGGTGTAGCTCTTTGAGTAGTCACAACGCTAGCAGCTCCGGGGACATGCTCGATGACGCATTGAACAATCTCACATGTTACATGTTCGTTCTTGCAGATGTCGACGAGAAGAATATCGTAGTCGCAGGTTGAACAATCTAATGGGTAACCGAGGTAGTACAGGAAGAAGATTTTGACAAGTATTGAGCGAAGACTATCTAACGAAATAGATTCCGATTGACAGTAGGCACGCAGTTCCGGAAGAGATGACGGATTGCTCTGGATGATATTCTGTCGGATGTTTAGCTGCTGCATTTGCTCCGAGAGTTGCGCATCCTCGTGGGCGGTTGTTGTTGTTGCGCCGACAGTATTGGAAGAGGAAGTCGATGTGATCGCAATCGCAGCTGGTTCGTGTACATCTACATTCGATCCGCCAGTCAGCTGCAATAAAGCAGCGCTCTCATCGTTGCCATTCATCTTTCTTCGTCGCCGTTATAATAAGTAATGAAAGAACCTCGTTGCTGTTGTCTCCGAATGAGAGGTAAGTCCTCGACTCGCAACATCTACACGAAGGAATTAGTACATTAGGTACCGGTTATTGTGACAGACAAGGAAGATATTGGCTGAGAGAAATCTGAAATCTCCAAATCTCAACACTTTCAATCATTCAATGTGGGGAGAGAGGATATATCGACTCCGCCCTATCACGGAGCATACAACAATTTAAATGGCCAAGTCGAATGATGCAAGTCATCTATCTCCCGATAGAAGGGCTTCAAAGCGACAGAAATTATCCATAAACTTCTTTACCCGCGTGAGAAATTTGATCACATCTCATGTGTCTTTTACCAACACCGTCAGCAAACATTCCGCCACTGATATTGTTGATGACTCCATAGCAACCGATGGTACCGCTGCGGCTGAGACTATGGATGCTGCCGCTGCTGCAGAAGTCTCCACACCATCGCTAGCGCCCGAAATTTGGGCACATGTTTGCGATTTTCTACCCTATCAATCATTGCTCCAAACAGCAGTTGTCTCTCGTGAAATGCTCGTAGATGTGATGCCAAGGGTGACAATGCTACACATCGATAAATCCTGCCAACTGCACGCAGGTGTTACTCATCGTTATGGGGATGTTCAAGACATATACATTTACTCATTGATTGAATTTGAAGACGATCTGGAGTCCTACGATTGTCATTTGGATGATGATACATTGACACGTGCTCTGCCCTTTCTATGCAATTTTTCATCCTGCCTTGAGCGAGTATTCCTTGGTGGAAGACGCCCAAGCAATGGACAAGTGGAAGGATACAAAACTGATCGATTCTCAGTTGAAGATGACATGAAGATGAACAATTTCATTGATTTATTTAGTGGTGCATTTCGAGCTGGAGCGCTGCCGAACAATGTTTGGATTGCAGGACTCAGCTGCTCCAAAGAAACAAGAATGCACATAAAAACTTGTAAAGTATGTCGGAATGCATGTAAAAGTTTCCCATTGAGTTCTGTTGTTGACTTTGAAGATATACATGTGATCAAGAAAAGATATCGCTTTAGAGCAAAACTTTTTGATGATGATATATTTGGGCTAAATGTTTGCCTCAAACGAACAGAGATTGAAGAAATCATCTTGGGTCGCCCCGGGGGTAAAGAGCTTCTTCAATCCAAGGCACGATTCATGACATTACTCGGAAGAGGTGTGCGCCATGTTGTTATCACAGATGATGACAAGGTACTGTATGTTGTCAAATACGATGATGCGGTATTGGGGCAGATCAATCGATTCATTGAACATTCTTCGATGGATGTAATTATGTTTCCACCGGATGAAGTTACAGAAGCTATTCGACGATCATTTGCTGCAGACGAACGCGATCCACTCCCTTCACGAGAACAATGCTACCTTGCTGAGAGTTCGTTCAATGCTTTGAAAGAGCTTGGTCTACCAATTGAAGAAACTCACTTTCTGAATGAAGATGAGTTGCGTTATGGGTACAAGAATTCGTACTTTAGTTGCGATTGGAGGTTCTATTGATTGGGTCGTTGCTTTGATTTCTTCACTCATTCAAGTCCAAGCGTAGGAGACTACATTACATTCTCAATAGTGCTGTTGACGTCATAAATTTTGATTCTATTTCATGCTTTTATGTCAATAATGATGACACTTTTTGTTTCTGGTGGAGTACTACTTACGCTGCGGTGCTACGCGGGAACAACGGGGGTTCTGGAAGAAGGGTCTCATCATTCTTGGCTCAACGAGGAGCTGCGTAGGAATTAGTATACATGCTGTCAGATAAACACGGCGCGCGGGTGTCCCAGTTTTGCTTGATGAAGCCAGAATCCAATTCATCATAATTTTTTGAACACAAGAACTAACACTATCCACCACATTGCACCAACAAGGTAAGGTGAGATGATCATCGCGCTCTCCTCGTCTCATGATGCTGTTGCGGCGGTGTTCGGTTGGCGGCGGTGTCTTGAAAGTCAGAGTTTCAGGGCGGCGCGGACGGCTAGCGTCCGAAGCGACGGTGCATGTCACCTCCTTGAGCCTCGCTGAACCCGCCTTGGAACAAGTTGACTCTTAGCCCTCGTCTTTGTCCATCGCTGGCCATTTGTAATGGAAAATTACTGTTGATAAACGCTGCAACAATGCGTGATGGGCGGCGTGTCACAGCGGTGCAGCTCGCTTGCGTTGCATGATCTGCATGAACTTACATTACCCACTTCACGCACTAACGGTTGCTTCAATTGTTTCTTTTCAACTCGAATCCACAGATCCAAATCAATCTATTACAACCATGTCATACAAAGCAGGAATCGTCGCCGCCATCACTGAGCTCAAGGACCGCACCGGTTCTTCCACTATTGCCATCAAGAAGCACATGCAGGAGAACATGGCCGCAGACAAGAAGTGGCTGAACGGAATGTTCTTGAAGGCCTTGAAGGATGGAGTTGCCGCTGGTGACTTTGTCAAGGTTAAGGCGTCTTACAAGCTCAGTCCTGCTGCCAAGGCTGCTGCTAAGAAGAAGGCCGCTCCTAAGAAGAAGCCTGCTCCGAAGAAGAAGGTAAGGATGATTCTAGGTGTACCGTCATTCATTTTGATTTACGTGTAACGTCGTGTTCTCAACATGAAATGACACCAACGAACATTGATTTCAGGCTGCCCCAAAGAAGAAGGCCGCTCCTAAGAAAAAGGCTGCACCCAAGAAGAAGACAGCACCCAAGAAGACGGTGAGTAATGAGTGAACTTTGTAGGTGTCTTGTGAGAAGTGTGATATTCTGTTGTCTAACTTTCTTGTTCCAACATTGTGTGCATAGACAACCAAGAAGCCTGCTACTAAGAAGACCACCACGACACCACGAAGAAGAAGAGTGCACCCAAGAAGAAGGTAAGTTGGATACTTCGCTCATATCAATCATGCTCGGATAAAATATTCGCTCATCAACTTTATACTCTCTCTATCACTCTCGTATACAGACCACCAAGAAGACTACCAAGAAATAAACAGCTTACCCGACTCATACCTTTCTGAGCAGTACACTGTTGTTTCTTCCTTTGTTTTCATATCGATACTGTCTTTTGTTCATTGGGTGAATAAATTCCAGAGAGAGATGGCTGTTTGTATCGATCCAGCAGGGGCTGGAAGTCGATATGTGTCTCTACTGTAGAACTATTCATCTCTATTTGTTTACATTATATAATTATAGTTAAACCTATCATTGCGGTTTAAGAGTGTCTTTTACCTGCTTCACGAGAGCATTGTTATCATGATCCCCTGCATTACCTATGCACCAGATATTTCAAGCAAGCTGTTTGACTCGACTCACTCTCATCACCCGCCCAATCGGATAGAAGGGAGATAATAAGACCATGGCGATTGACATGGTAACTGATCAGCGGTTGCGCCCCTAACATCAAGTCTCCCTCAACGGTCCAGGAGATAAAAGTATTGTTGGAAAATGGAGTCAGCCAATGATGGTGTATCAGCACCACCACCCTCTTCGCCTCAAGATGAACATAATTCTGAATCATCTCAACTCTCTCCTAATCATCATCAATCTTCCTCTCAAGCCGACCAAGCACTGTTGACGCAGCTCCCTCCAACGTCAGGGAATGCTGACAACTATTGCAACACGCAGTCATCTATGCCATTGGAAAGTCAGTACTCGCAGCAAATGTTGGCAACTCAGCCCACCTATTATAATGATTCTATGCTGCAAACTCAATTTAGCAATTGCAACGATCACGATGATGATGCTGCAAAAAGTCAATATAGTCAGCAGCTATTACCGGCAACTCAGCCAGCAAATACTCAAAATTATGGATACACGGATGAATTGTCAATGCAGGATGAATCTTCACAACTAAACACTCAGGACAATAGTTCACAATTAGAGCATCTTTCAATGACACAGCACAACAACAAGCGTTATTATTGACACAGCAACAACAACAACAATGTGATTCCAATAAATTGCCATCTGCTAATGGTGGAGAACCAGAATATGGACAATCTGCAAAGCAAAGTGATGAACATGATAATGATGACATGATAATGTCGTCACAAGAACAAAGAACAAACGACCAAGTAGAATTCCTCTACAATACACAACAAAATAATGAGCAAGAAGACAGCTCAGATGATGATGAATGACGATGACATGGAGCGTCTCGTCGAGGAGCAAAATTTAGCAGTGTCATTGTCAATGGAAGTTATTGAAGAGTCGCAGCGCTCGCGTGACAATGAGGCGCGGTCTCGGAATGTGTTGTATGATGTCAATAACAATGGTGCTGACAATAATGATGAGGATGATGAGTTGCAGACCAATCAACTTACTATGCGGGATGATACTGTCACTGATGCATCAGTGACTGGGTTCGTTTTTTCTAGCGCAGGAAGTGGCAAGGCAATCGCAGTGAATGAGGAGGAGATGGCCAAAGCTAACAAGCTTGCTTGCTGACGATACGCAGCAGAAGAGTTCTAGTGATTACGCTTATGATGAGCAAGATAAGACTTACAACCCAGCATCGTCTGCATTTGGCTTTTCTAGCGCAGGAAGTGGCAATGCGATCGCAGTAGACGAGGACGAAATGGCCAAAGCTAACAAGCTGCTTGCTGACGATACGCAGCAGAAGGGTTCTAGTGATCATGATTATGATGAGCAAGGTGAGCCTTACAACCCACCTTCTGGATTTGGCTTTTCTAGCGCAGGAAGTGGCAAGGCAATCGCAGTGAATGAGGAGGAGATGGCCAAAGCTAACAAGCTGCTTGCTGACGATACGCAGCAGAAGGGTTCTAGTGATTACGCTTATGATGAGCAAGATAAGACTTACAACCCAGCATCGTCTGCATTTGGCTTTTCTAGCGCAGGAAGTGGCAATGCGATCGCAGTAGACGAGGACGAAATGGCCAAAGCTAACAAGCTGCTTGCTGACGATACGCAGCAGAAGGGTTCTAGTGATCATGATTATGATGAGCAAGTGAGCCTTACAACCCACCTTCTGGATTTGGCTTTTCTAGCGCAGGAAGTGGCAGGCAATCGCAGTAGACGAGGAGGAGATGGCCAAAGCTAACGAGTTGCTTGCTGACGATATGAAGCAGAAGAGTTCTAGTGATCATGATTATGATGAGCAAGATGAGCCTTACAACCCACCGTCTTCTGGATTTGGCTTTTCTAGCGCAGGAAGTGGCAAGGCAATCGCAGTAGATGAGGACGAAATGGCCAAAGCTAACGAGTTGCTTGCTGACGATGACGAGAAAGTCAATGATACTACTAATGCTACCACGGCATCAGCATTTTCTACATCAAAGATGACGCCAAAATATCAGCAGAGACAACAGACTAACCCGACAACAACAGTGGCAAATCCATATGCCAGGAAGCGCTCTATAGATCAAATCAGTAATGGAGGTGCAGGCAAACCAAATGCAGCAACCACTACTGCAACTCCGGCTACTTTAGCGGCACCAACTCCATCTCGCAAGTTGGTGTTCAACCCCTACGCCAAAACAGTGCAGTCGACAACAAAAACTGTTCTTAGAAATCCATATGCGAAAGCGTCCACTGCGGCTGCGGCTCCAACAGATCCTTCAATAGACATCCCACCTCCTTCTAGACCAATGAAATTTTCAAGCAAAGTGCCAGACAAACCAATTACACAAACTGTCAATGCGCCATCGGCAATACTCCCAACGCAGAAGGAAGAAACTCGGTTTCGCTTTAAAGGCATTAGCTTCTCATTACCAATCGCGGAACGCTTGCCCTCTCGGAACGTATCGTACACACCCGCAGAAATTTTGACAGTAGGTGAATTACATCAATATCTCTACAGAACTGATACAACTCCAGCAAATGATTTCAAAGATTTGCAAAGCGTTCGAATCACCGGGACATTGGTGAGCGTCTCAGCTTCTTCTAGTGATGAAAAAGATGGGCTAAACGGTGATTTATACGCCTCGGGGACATTTTTGCTGATCGGAGATCCATTAGAAAAGAATCGCTTACCAACGAAGCCGCTGCCTCCAAATCAACAACCTTCAATTTCACAAGGAAATACCAATTCAATTGTACCGCGCACTGTCACCAAGTCGCGTCCCATGTCCATATTGAGAAATAAGCATACTCCAATTGTAAGAATGGCACAACCAACGCAGACATCGAATGCAGATGGCAAGCCAATCGCTACCCCTGCTGTGGTTAAAGAAAGCACTCAGCCTGTCACTACGATAATGAAGAAGCCAATTCTGAGAGGAGGCCTTTTGAATAACAACAAGCCGAAAAAGTTCGTCTACGCTGGCAACAAGAGTAGATCTTCATTGGGTGGAGGTTTACATCGAAAGTTTGTCACCCCTAAAAGAGGAGCAACAATGGCAGCACCCAATACAACCAACACCACTGGCAGGGTAACATCCTCACTAATGAGGAAACGTCCACTATCTATGGTCAAGTCAGTTAGTGTCAGCAGTGGACGAAAGAATGTCAAAATAGAAACTGTAATTCAAAGCCATCCCGCGCCACTCGTTCCAGTTTGGATTGGATCCTCCCTGGACGATGATGGGCTGGGCGGTTCTGTAGTGAATGATTTGGTGATGGTATTGGGTGAGATTGTCGTAGAACATTGCTCAAGATGTCGTGAACGAAATGAGAACGGATCAGTTACTGCAGACGCAGACGAAGAGCCCACTTCGGTCGACGACAATGAAGATGTCGGACATGGTGCTGAAAAGGATGATTCGCCCTCAAGTGAAGAAGACAAACAACAAGCAACCGCTGTCAAGAATGTAAGAGATGCAGCTTTATCGATTGCGGCTACTATCTCAAACAGTGCCAAACCCACTTCTGAATCTGCCAAGAGAAGACCATTCTGTAGCCACTGCGCTTGCTTTCTTAGTGCCAGAATTGTGAAGAATGCAAATGGAACTGACATGAATTTGCAGAAACAATCACTGAAGGTCCGCCGTGAATATTTTATCAAACGAAAAAAAGCAGATGGAGGGTCTAATGCAAGGCATGGTCACGAACCCGACGATTTACTCTGTTGGGTGCGGCCCTTTTGTGAACAACAAAGCAACTGTAGGTAGCAACTAAATCAATTATGAGCGGTTATGAAGAAGTGTCCTTCAAAAATCATCGTCATCTTCGTCGCCCAAGTCTGCAAGATCATCTTGATCAAGTACTGTGACTCCTGAGAACAGATTGTCTGAAGTAGGATGTGGGCTCTTTATCTGAAACATCGCTTCGATGTTATCATCGGAATCTTCATCAAGCATGTCATCAAATGAGTCGCCTCCAGGCGTGTTGTTCGTCTTAGAGCCGAGCTTGCCTATATTTGGCGTATCTATATCAAGAGAATCATCATCGAGCATGTCATCAAAGGAGTCTCCACCAGGTGTATTCATCTTTGAAGAATCAAGCTTGCCTGTACTACTGTTTTCCTTTTTGAGAGGCGTGATATCGAGAGATTCTTCATCAAGCATGTCATCAAACGAAACGTCCCCTTTACTCATGCTCGTATTCGTGATGTTGCGAGGTTTACCTTCGTCATTGAGAGGCAGTGCTTCGTCCAAGGAATCCTCATCTAACATGTCATCAAATGAATCATCAACGTCGACTTGCATTTGTTGATCAGGACGATTGGTAATGGGTTGCAGTTGTGGGCTTTGCGCAGTATCCAATGTCGAACCTTTCTTTTCAGTATTGTCATCTATACCCTTGTCATTTGCAGGAGACACGCTACTTTCTTTGGGCTGAACTAGAACGGATGAATTCACAGCATCGTCATCCCTGGGAACATTTCTTGCATCCAGTGATTTTGTCGTACTCTCTTCATGCGGTGTTACTTGGCTCAAAGTCTTCTTTGCATATGGATTCGGTAGATTCTTAACTGGTAGTTGTGGATCATCTTTTGGATCACCTTCTACCACTTGGGGAATAGGCCTTGCGTCCTCCGTTTGAGACTCGATTTGCATTGGTTTGTCATTTGCAGCAGAACAAGCTTCCAAAACTTGCTCTAGTGCTGATGAAGCTTCTTCGTTGGATGCATCAACATCAACATCAACAATATCATCAGTTTGAACGTTTGTCTTCTCTACAATCAAAACATCATGAACATCGTCATAATCAGCATCAATATCAATGTCGTTCTTTTTCTTCACATGAGATTTTGAAGACGTGCAGTCGACATCACATATAGTTACATCCTTTTCCTCCACTTCGTCGTCAGGCAATTCTTCTCCCTGCAACCCCAAATCACACCTCCGTTCCATCAAGTCCGAAAACTCTTCATGGGTAAACGTAGATGATGCCTCCTCAGGAGTCCACGCATAGACCATGGACGATTCGCCCACCAATATCATACGATCGATGGCACCACCTCCTCGTGAGTTGTCTGTTGACGGAGACACGTCTACCGTCGTCGTTGACATTGCCGCATCACTGCCACCATGATTATTACTACCATGTTCACCATCATCCCCATCTTCCTCTTCTTCCAACGATGAAAACAACGCCAACTTGGCCCCCTCAATCATCCAAACAGCACCAGGCCGTATCCAATTGGCATGTTGTTTCACCAACCTTTCTTCAATCCAACATAATACTCCTCTCCCTGCATTATTACTACTACCATTTCCACCATGATACTTGGCAACACTCTGCATCTCATCCACCAACAATGCCGTCCAATCCGAATGTGCATGACACTGTACACTTGCCACATACCCCACTAGCAATGGTACACGTAGATCACTCGAATACAAATGTTGGTCTAAATGACAAGTGTCATATCTACCCTCGTGTATCTCATGTATCAATGCATAATTGTCTGGAATGCACGTTCGTAATGTCGATTTGTACGTGGTATAGGCAGCATTGGGATGATGATGATTGTGATTGTGTCGTAGTAAATTGGCAGGGGGGACGATACGATTGAGAGTAGTACACATTAAATTCCAGGCATTGCATTCGTGAAGGTCGGAGGAGTGATCGTGGAAGAGTTGTTCGTCTTGTCGTTTGGTTTTGTGATTGTTTGATGGTGATGTAGATGGTGGTGGTGATGATGAAGAGATGATGAGTTTGCTATCTGCTGATTGTTCGCCATTATCTTCTAGTTTTGCCATTGCATTACCACTATTGGATTGCTGCTTTTTAGATTCGTCAGTCTTCATTGCACTTGAATTTGCAGTTGCTGCTGCTGATGATGATTGCTTTCTATTGGCAACAGCAGCTTTCTTTTGACGAAACCAATTCCCTGCAGGACCTGGCAGATCGTGCTTGACTCTTCGCTTTGCCGCTCGCTTTTTGATGATAGTAGCATTGTTTGTTGTTGTTATTATTATTTCCTCCGTCGCCTCGATGATGATTGTAATTGTCATGTCGTTGGGAATTCGGAGGTTCCATTGTTGTAATTGTTATGCATATCGTTTTGAGAGTAATGATTGAACTTCTTATTGTCGCTCATATTATTGTTATTTGGCGGTCTATAGTTGTCATTGTTCCATCCAATATTCTCACGATTGTTGGCTTGATGATGCAATGGCTGCTGATAGTGGTGATTGGAGTAGTCATTATTTTGTTGAGATCCAATGTTATTGTAATGTTGGTGATACCTTGGCATTGGCATGTTGCTATCATCGTTGTCTGGTGGCGGATAATTCGACATCTTAACCGACGCAGACAGCACCACCTAATACAGTTGTTAAATCACTAAAGCGTCGAGTCTCATCCGCCTCAGTGATATCACCGGCTCCAATGTCCTTCGTCTTGACGTCAATCTATCTATCTCTACCAGAGTAATCTCTACCATGTCAAGTTGCTGCCGCTTGCCTCGCCCCTCGCCCCCGGGCGATTCTATCTGCCCGCCAATAGGTGCCTCCACGCTAAGACGCCCGGGTACAATAGAGGCCTCGTCTACTATTACTAACCCAACACGTTGTCGCGACGCCGATATGACCAAAAAGAGCTTGAGCCGCGCTAAAGATGCTTCTGTACTATCATAACCAACTATAATGGGTCGCTAGAAGCTGTTGATTGCGATATGCCATACAGCGTCTACTGGCCGAGAGGCCTTTTCATGACTTAAGACGTGCTTGTATACGTACTGAGGTATAAGTATAAGATATACTCAATCACGTTCGTTCACATCACATCACACGACTGAATATTTCGATAACCAGCCGCAGAGAATGTTCTTCATATTCATTACATAAACGACGACGACGAAGAAAGATGAATGGCAACGACGAGAGCACTGCTTCGATGCAGCTCTCTAGCGGATCGGTAGTAGATGGACCATCGGCATCAACCATAACATCGTCTTCCTCTAGCGGCGGCGCAACAACCTCGGCCAACGCAGATGATTCCGCTTCCGCATCTCAACCTAACGGCGAAACGCAACTCTCGGAGCAAATACAGCAGCTAAACATCCGACAGAATATCATCCAGAGCAATCCGTCATCTCTTCCGGAACTGCGTGCCTACTGTCAATCTGAATCTATTTCGTTAGTAGTCTTCGCTCAGTATTTACCAAAATCTTCTTCCTGTACTACCTCGGTTACCCATTAGATTGTTTAACCTGCGACTACGATATTCTTCTCGTCGACATCTGCCAGAACGAACGTGTAACATGTGAGATTGTTCAATGCGTCATCGAGCATGTCCCCGGAGCTGCTAGCGTTGTGACTACTCGAAGAGCTGCACCTCTCCATTACTTGTGCATGAACAAAAGTGCCACCCATGATATTGTTCGGTGCGTGATTGAAGGCAATCCGGATGCCCTTCTGAAACGAGATGTAAGATGGCTTGACCCCTCTCGTCTGGTTATGCTGCAGTAGACAACTCGATGAAACTGTAGCAATGGAGATTTTGACGTTGTTTGTGTCTAAGATGTGCATGGCACCGGCATCTGCACACCGCACAAATGAGGGATCGCTACCGATCCATTTAGCGTGTAAACACCGTTCTTCCGACTTTTGCTGCATGCTCATCCAGGCATACCCAGATTCTATTCGGCATGAAAGTGAAGGCGAGCAGGTTCTTTATTATGTGCTGTTTTCATCAGACGGCAAGGACAGCGTTGCTTTGGCTGTGATGAAGATGCTTCTCGAGAAGGATCCAGATATGATTCGTGGTGTTAGAGGGAATGGTATGTCCCTTCTTCACTATGCTGCCTCGAATCATCTCCCACGAGCTGTCGAAATTTGCCGCTTACTCGCCCAAGCTTTTTCTGGGCTTGAGCCTCGAGCTTGATGAATCTGGTCATACAGCCTCTCCACATTCGCTTGCCATCGCGGCAACTTGCCCGTCGTGAAATGCATTCTTGCCATGCGCCCTGATGCATTCCACGTGGCGAAAGTAGCGACGGCCGCATGTCCGATTCACTTTGCGATTAGTGCTTTGACGGTTTTGACGGGAAACCCTCAGGCAGCTGTCGAAGTGGTAAAGTTTCTCTTGTCAGTCGATCCTAGTGTGGCGTCGCAGGAAGTGGAGCGGGTCCTATCCATTGATCAGAGCCTGTTTCGAGACAAATGCATCGAACTTGAGCTCTGGACTCGAAGTGATCAATTTATTGTACAATGCCTACCCAGAGGCGATTGTCAGTGACGAGGCATTCTTCAGGTACGCTATTGACACCGGTAGATTCGTCGATGCTCTTGCGAAACTTTCTTTTCGAGCAACTCCGTTATGCCGCCCAAGCCAGCAATCTCCAACTCGTCAGAACTCAGGACGAAAATGGCATGCTACCCCTTCACCACGCCCTTGAGGAAGTAGCCCCCTTGGGTACAATCAAAGCTATTGGTTCAAGCTGATCCTGCCACTCTTGAACTTTCCTGACAGCGACGGATCGTTGCCTATACACATTGCATGCGAGCATCATGATTGTCCAGATGTTATCAAATACTTGCTTGATCTTAACATTGATAGCCTTCTTGTCGCAGATAACTGGGGTAATACGCCTCTTCATTGCGCGTGTCTTG
This sequence comes from Skeletonema costatum, assembly GCA_018806925.1. Taxonomy (NCBI): domain Eukaryota; phylum Bacillariophyta; class Thalassiosirophyceae; order Thalassiosirales; family Thalassiosiraceae; genus Skeletonema; species Skeletonema costatum. The sequence goes on from JAHBBA010001235.1 coordinate 88,327, forward strand.
CTGCGAGATATGATGTGATACAGATGATTTTGACTCGGTATCCTAATGCACCGGTTGCGACAAGGAATGTGAATGGTGATTTGCCGATTCAACTCCTTCTCGATAATGATGATCAAGAGAGTGCCGGCTACGTCAGTTGCATCTTCCTTCTTTTAAGGGCGAGCCCCGGGATGTGGATGAATGATGCAAATATCGTGCTCGCGTTCTCAAGTCGCTCTATTTCTGGTATCTAGTCTGGCGTTGCTTTCAACATTCTGTTACTATGTAAATATAATATGATAAGATACCTTTTTGTGTACGTTAAATTCGAAATACATCCACCTATATAGTATAGCATAGTTAGATCACTAAAGCGTCGAGTCTCAATCCGCCTCAATGGACTCGGCTCCAAGCTCCAATGTCCAAGACTTTGCTTGCTTGCCGCTTGGCTTCCTGGATCCTGGTCGCGTCGCTCCGCTCCCGCGGTGCCATTACCAGGGCACATGAAAGAATCCTCGCCATTACAAGGGATCGCTCGAACTACCCCGAGCCAAACTTGCCTATCCCCATCTAAATCTCAGCCTAGCTGAAATTCTTATCCCCCTCTTCAAGATACTAGTGGAAATCTAGGTGACAACTTCGACTAATACCCCCTTAAAACTCAGCCTAGCCCAAAATTCTTATACCCCCCGGGGGATAGTTCGAGCGATCCCCCTGTTTGTAGGTACATCCGCTTGCCCTTGCCCTAATTACCTTGCCCCGCCCCCGGGCGATTCTGCCCGTTGGCATCAATACCCGCTTTGGCTTGCCAGCAGAAAGGGGAGAAGAGAAGAGAGAGCTTGCCATCATTTTGCATTTGTATATTATTATTTCAAACGCATCAGCAAAATCAGAACCGACATGCTCGCATTTTGCCTTGTTTGTTCCTTGCGGACTACATACTATGTACCACAATGCTGTAAATATATAGAACGAACACATGATGCTACTCTGGTTATTATCATTCGTGTTGTTGTGCATCATCTGCACAACACATAAAGTCTCGGGATTCAACAGCCGATCGTCCATCACAAATACGCACCATCATCATCGGCTTGCCCTCCAAACATCACTTTCCTACGCAATCGTCTATCCCGACGACGAACCTTCCGAACCAACCGATCCAGTAGCACTAAACCTCGCAGAAGATGCCAATCGAGAAGTCACCAAAATGGTGATGTGGGCAGAAGCAATGGGTGTCCAACGAGGTGAGGGGTGCACCCTATCACCTGAAACGAATGACAACAATAAAGATGTGCACGTGGTGGCAAAGCAAGATCTACCAAATGGAAGTCCTGTATTCTACGTGCCGGAAGAGTTGATATTATCAAGTAACAAAGCTATGGTGGAGTTTCGCTACAGTGAGGATATGATGGAGGAATTCCTTCTTGCAGAAAATATGGAAATTGCCGAGGGAATGATTTATAGTATGGAAAAAGAATCAGAGATACAATATTTCTATTTGGTGCTCAAGATTCTCAAGGAGGTTGAAAAGGGCAAGGATAGCGCTTGGTTTCATTGGTTGGATTCGCTACCACGATATTATTCAAATGCAGTGTCGATGAGTCCATTTTGTTTACTATGCTTACCACCGCTCATGAAGAAACTAGCAGAGGAGGAACGTGAGAATGTCAATTGTCTCGTATCGTCCATCAAGATGGTCCCATTCTTGGACGATCTTATCAAAGATCATCCAAGAGATATATGCAAATGGGCATATCAAGTTGCCTACACAAGAAGTGTGAAAACAGAGGATGGGGACTTGCGCATTATTCCCGTTGGAGACTACTTCAACCATGGTTCAGAATATACCGAGATTGATTATTCCTTTGATGATGAAGGAAATTATTACTCATACACGTCATATGATGTGCCAGCAGGATCTTCGTTGCGTATTAGCTATGCTGATCCAAAGAATCCGAGCTTCTTGATGACACGTTATGGGTTCTTGGATAAAGCTTGTCCTGCATCATTCTGTAAAATCATGCCTGACGATGTGAATGAAGAGATGGTGGAGCTTGGTTACTCTTACGATCGTATGCTTTTTTACAGCACTGGTGAAGTTGCAGAAGAAGTTTGGGATGTAATCCTCTACTCAAATCTGGGGTTGTCAGGAGATATTGAAGATCAGCAAGCTCTAATGTATGCTCATCAGCAAGAGGATTCTGAAACAAAGAGGATGCTTCATGAAAAGCATTATGAAGCGACAAGTACCACTCTAATGGAACATATCGACATGTTTATTGACGAGCTTGACAAGCTAATTGCAAAGGCTAACACCATAGGATGTGAAAGAACATACGTTGCAAATGAACATCCAAGGCTGCCTCTGATCATTGAGCATAATAGATTTGTAAGAGAGACATTTCTGAATGTACGCAACAGATACTTTGCTGACTCGGAAACAAATTGGATTGAAGCTACGAGGGTGACAGTCATGGAATGCAACGATGAAGAATGTGCTCAGGCTGAATGTATGCAAGATATGGAAGGGAATTACGAATGTGAGGGGGGACTTGGGGTCAATGAAGATGGCTCAGAACGAGCAACCAGTAAAGAGATTATAGCGAACTATTAAATCAAATACAATAATGTAATCTATGCACTAATAGAAACATTGCTATAATATGATGGGTATACTGTATAGGAGTGAATCATCAAGCCTTCAAACCTGCACTTAATCCACCGTCAACGACCAAGTTTGTACCAGTAGTATAACTAGAATCATCGCTTAGCAAGTAAGCAACTGACTTTATCACCTCATCAATACTCCCCAGACGTTTCATTGGTACACCTCCAACCTTTGCTTGTGCTACTTGCTCTGGATCTGATGAAAAATATGGACTTCCACTTGCAGCGTGAAGTTCATTTTGCCTGGTCCACATAAACCCAGGTCCAATCAATGCTGGTGAAATGGAATTCACTCGAATACCATGCGGAGCGAGATCCTTTGCACTGCTAACTGTCATGGCAAGTATTGCTGCCTTACTTGAACTGTACGCTACCATTGCAGGTGTTCCTCTGAGCGCAGCAACACTCGCAGTATTCACAATTGAGAATAGATGGCTGACTGTTGTATCACCGTCGGCTTTCTTTTGTGATGCCATCTTCTTTGCTACACTCTGAAGTACAATGAACATACCAGTCACATTGATATTCATGACTCTTGCGAAATCAACTGGATCGTATTCAAGTGTAGGCTTTATTTGACCTTGATAGCCAGCGTTATTCCATAGCATGTTTATCTCTCCGAAATCGGTCGAAATCTTTTCTACTGTCTCTTGCACAGATTTGGGATCTGTCACGTCACAGATGTAGGTGTGTATCACTGGCGCTTCACCTTCAACGGCAGCATTAACTTCTCGGAGGGTTTCAAGCAGCGCAGAATCGTTATTATCCATTGCTGCAATTCTTGCTCCAAGTTTTGCAAAATGGATGCATCCTGCTCTTCCGAAGTTGCCGCCGGCTCCAGTGATGACAATTGTCTTTGCGGCGAATCTTTGATCACTCATTCTTTGTATAGATCGTCCAGCCAATGAATGCTACTTACTAACTACCGGCTCCTGGCTTGCTGCTTGGCTGCTGTGTCTCAATCAATCAACTCCGATGATTTCATTGTTCGCATCGATGATTGCAAAGATCTGTTGCATCGAATTCGCTGATTCCTGAATCCTAGGATTCCCCCGCCGAATCCTAGAGGATTCGGTGAAAATGATTTTCAGAATCCTGGGATTCTGGCCCGCCTCCCCCAGCGATGCCACCGATCACAAAGAAGACCCACAATATGGCTCTCGGCCTACGCAGCAATAAGGTGACAGATAATCATAAAACAAATCCACAACATATTCAGTGCACCTATTTTTCACGCTGGATCGAATGGTGCAGTCGGCGGTCCGCTATCTCCAACGCCCACAGACGTATTCGCAGCGACAGCAGCTGCAGCGATTTTTCCACAATCGACGCAACAACATAGTTTGGGCATCGTGTAGGAGAGGTACTGATCAATATGTGACGCTCCTTTGACAATAACATATCATCACATGTATCGTTTTTCGATTGATCATCGTAGTTGGTGATGGAGATGGGTAATACACCGGCAAGAAGGATGTTCTCGTGATGAGATAATAATACGTGGCGGGCGATAATGGTGGAGGTATCGATAACATGGTCATACCTACAATCTTTGATGTTAGGTGTCAAGAGGAGAAGGATCGATGATGCAATATAATCATCAATACGCAATATAACCATTTCTATGCCACCCAGCTGTATGTAATTGAAGCGACCAAGAGTGTAGTATCGGTCCGTCTGAGACGACAAAGAAGAAAAGTGGATGCCTCGTAGAGAATGCAAACAGTGGCCGCCTCGTAGAGCATGTTTGCATTGAAGGATAAACAAGGCAAGAGGCAATAGTGGCTTGTTACTTTGGGGTTGCTCAGTGACTCAGTGAATACTGAAAGAGAACTCATTTGATCTTCTGTATCCGACACGAACTGTCTGCAGTTACCATTGCAAGAAGATCAAATCTAAGTAGAGAACAGCACATAGCAATATGCATCGTTTCCGCAATAATTGTTTTGGGAGAAACGTCTTGTCAATTCAGTGTTCTATAAGATATTTCAAGGCCTGCTTAACAGTACATAATATGTGCTCAAAAAGATTGCCAATCAACCACTCAAATGGATGAAAAAAGTAAGAGTAACATGTTTCGTATGCAAACGAGGAGGATACAGGGTATTTGTCAGAGTGTCTTGAGTCCTGGCAAGGCAATGAAATATGTACATAGTTTATATGATTTTTGTCGTTGCCTCTGCTCTCTCTCGTACAATGCCACCCATCTAATCTGTGTAGACCACACAGTGCTACATTTTTAATTCCTACGTAGACCCACGTCATGCAGAATGTCATCTCATTGTTCGCATCGTGATGCACTTGCTCTGGCCGTCGTGTGTGCTAGTCCCGTCTCTTTCGTGACTTACATTTTTCACAACTCCACGGAAAAATGCAAAAAATCTCTTTAAGTTCAATGCACATATTGATGAGCTCAGGCGGCCTGGTAGTCGTCTTAGACAACCCATCGACACTCTGATGTTGCATGTGAGAGACCTCGATGGGGTCCGAGTAATCTCTATTAGTGAAGAAGATGCAACTGCCAACTCCATGAAACAACGCATCATTGCAATAACACCTATACCAATAGATAACCTATCTTTGTTTTATGGTGGTGTTGAACTACTGGGGGATGAGAACCTATTGTCGGATTATAGTGGAATCGCCCCCAACTCGACCATAATTGTGACGACCGAAAGAGGAGTGGAGACCAATTGCCCACATGTCTATTATGATTTGCATACCACTGTATCATTAGACGAGTTTGAAGGTCAACTGAACCATCCTGATGATCACCAAAGAGATGATGACAGCTTTTCCTCCAGAGAAATTGATTTAATTCATGCAGACAATAATCAAAATCAGATTGTTTATATATGCTGGCTCGAGGTTAGGGACTTAGCGGAAGCAATTCGTTCAGTTGAGGTTGCTCATGGTGGAGACACCACGTTTTCAACTCGACTACCACAATACACAAAAATCGGTAGATGTAGCACCTGGCAATCATTTCGGAAAAAGATCAAAACTATGAGAACATTCATCAACTTTGCAAAGATTAGATATATTGCTCTATCATTCCCAAGAAATTCGGTTCATGCTGAAGCAGCACTTCACGCTGCCTATGCTATCGTCCGTGGCAATGGAGAATGGTTTCTTTTGAGCACTTATGATAGAGCGTGTGTTGCTAGCCTCTTTGAACGTATGAAAGATACAGTGGGCGGGGAAGTCATTTATGGCTGCACAGACCCGCATCTTGGCTGCCACTTCAACCAGATTGCCATGGATACTCATCATAATGGAAGTGTTTATTGTGCTTGGTATGGATGGAGTGCGAGAGAAAGGAACGTAATCAACATCCTGCTAAACGACCCAGCAACTCCAGGCGATATAAGAGTATCATGTAAGAGGATGTTAGCTTGTAAGGTTGGTTGTGTGTATGATTCAACTTTACACAACCGATTTTCAACAATGCTTTGGGCTTGTGGGTTCATCAACAATGTAATGTATACTGCGTATCTTACCAACAGCCCATTATATCATGAAAGAGAGGAACATCGCATCCTACATATTATGCTGGACGCTGGTCAGGATATGGAGAGTGGTTCGTTAATTCAGTGGAACAACAACCGGCACAGGAGATAAGAATTAGGAGAAGGACATCGCAACATCTACGAACAATATATGATTGGGATTACTACAGGTACTTGATCGGTACAGGCTTTATTACAACTACAACTGTTGCTCGTTTGGTACAAATTGGAAGATTAATGGCAAATAGCTGATCGTGATTGTAGATACTAAATTCATTTATGTGTTTCATGGATACAAATTCTCAGCTAGTAGACGAGTCTCTTCTAAATCATCTGTGATTTTCATCATGATTTTAATGAAGTCTTCCTTGCTTGGGGGATCAAGGTTGGCATCGGGCCCAGATATGAGCACACTCTCAGTTTGTTGTGTGATTCTATAAACTCTGTTTTTTATTGCCTCAAATGTTTGTCAGTCCCCATTACCCCAAGCGGATCTGACGGATGGAGAGAAAACCGCAAGTAATTAATAGAGTGTTCCAACTCAACCTCACGATGATCTTTCTTCAATGACAACAACAAACGTTTCCACACTCTTCTTACTATCAGCATCACTTTCATTCCATAATGAAATGATTTGATCCAAGATTATTATTTGTGCATCTTTGAGAAATGTTGTCATTCTTTTCAAAGTACAGAGCGTCTTATCGCCGTGTACGATGCCTGGAAACCACGCCTCAGCTTGCGCTTCAATTCGTGCTTGCTCTTCTTGTGATGCTGCTTTTGCTTCTGCTTTTGCTTGTCGTTGCTCCTTCTTTGCTGCTGCTTCTGCTGCTGCTTTTGCTGCTGCTTTTGCTGCTGCTTTTGCTATTGCTTGTCGTTGCTCAATCTGAAATACTTCATTCCATATTTCGTGTCGCCGCTTCTCTGCTAATGCTGCTTCGCCTGAAAGATCTGTCTCAATGCTCCATTTTGTCAACAACTCCCTTTCCTTTCCCATGAGCGCGATGAATTTCTGCTTTGTTGCGTTGTCTTCCACCAACGCATTGACTGTATTCTCTAAACGGGTGATAATTTCGAAACGAGATTGCTTCGTCTTCTCTAATCTTGCTGCTGCTTTATTGAGAATGGTAGCGGCATCTTTTGGAAACCCCTTCTTCTTATTCGAGTGCACGTATTGCACCTCAAGGACATTGCTCATGCTGATGATGCGGACTTTTTGCAGCTGCATCGTCCCAGCAACATTTTGAGTTCTAGTGATAGAATTAGACTCATTCCCGTTTGGTTGGGATTGGGGCGCGGAATGTGGTTGATAGTTTGATGATATCGTAGCGCCAATTTGGTTGCCTCTTCCACCGACATGGGTGTAGAAGTTGCCTTGGTTGCCAATACCATGGTTGTCGATGGTGTCATCATTTTTTCGTCCTCTTTTCTTTGGCCGCTGGTGTTGTTCTGATGCTGACAACTCTGTCACCGGCAGGGGCACCGTCGCTAGCAGTGGCTCTACAGCACGGAGGACATTTGCCGTGGAAGATATCGCGTGCTGCTGATGTGTATGCGTAGATAATGTGCTGCGATGATGACTGGAAGAGCGCCCCCCGTCCTCGATGGTCGATGACAACGATAATGCAGCGGACGATGTCGGCAGAGGCAGGCGCAATTGACGTGACGTCGCTGGAGATTTCGACGGCGGCGGCAGCGGCGGCACAATGATGGTAGAACTGCCTCCGTCGCATCTACTTGACTGGTTATGTTTCCCTTTTGTTGGCATGGTAGAGTTGGTTTCCAATGAATTGCCATCGATTTGGAGCATTGCTCCAAAGAGCAAAAGAGCAAAGGCATGGTGCGCTTTCTCAAAAAAAGGTGAGGGGGCAATCGGGATGCCCCCTTCTCCAAAACGCCTGATTTTTTGCCTTCCCTGACCTCTTTAGGGGGCATTTACGCAAACTGCCCCCTGGATCAAAGCATAATGCAAGGTATAGCGCGGATCTGCCAGGTTGAGCAATCCTTCGTCGCAAGGCCGCCAACCTCCGCCAACATAACACCATAAAAACCCATCATCATCAAAACTGAGACAGAAATGACACTGCCCAGTACTCCCCTTTCATAGTAGATAGTTTGTCTACCACCTGCTTCCTCACACCACCACTGCAGAGTCACATCTCTATCACCCAACATGAACTGTGCAATTCTTGTAGTGCTGTCATCGAAATTATTTGTTGCGTGTTTGTTATTGTCATGTGTCTTATCATTTGTTGACTTGAATGATCCCTTGTCCCTCCCCGCTCTACTAAAAGTTGTGTTATATTATTCACATATCATAATACCAGTGCACCGCCGGTGAAACCTTGGCAATTGAACTTGCATCACGGTAGCCACGGTCCCGTCGTATTGTTATGTATTGCATGCCATCCTAAGGGGGAGCATTTATTGTCTCGTGCGATGATTACGACATGCATTACAAGATGATGGATGCATCAACCACTTGATTCTGTGTATGTTGTATTTTCATATTCATTATTTCTCCGAAACGGCAGTGTAGAAATTGAATAAAATTTGCCAATGGGCTGCCGCTGAGATTGATAAGGTGAATAAGTACCTCTCTCTCTCTCTCTAGAGAAAGATGCTGTGATGACTTTGTGGCCGATGGCTGGTGATCTCTGGTGATAGTAGTAGGTAGCGAGGTAGGCAGCCTCCTCTGATGGAGTGAGCGCACTGCGGAAAATATCTCTTCTCTCGCGGACTCCCATTCAATACCGTGGGCGTGGGCTTCAGCACAGAAGCAAGTTGAGGAAAAATCTTCCCGAAGTCAGTACGTCACTGCATGTAGACAAGCAGGTTGACATCCATGAAGATTTGCCCATAATCGCTCTGTTATCAACTCACATCAATACATAGCAACCATGAAGATCTCTGCCGCCATCGCTCTTACCTTCGCCGCCTCGGCTTCCGCTTTCGCCCCCGCCCCTGTTGAGCGTGCCTCCACCTCCCTCAACATGGACCGTCGTGCTGCCGCCACTCAAATCGCCACTGGAGCCGCCGTCCTCGCCGGACTTCCCCAATTGGCTCTTGCCGATGGTGCCCGTTCTGCTGTTACTGTGCAACGTGCCAGAGGTATCTATGGACAGCGTATTGCTGGTTTGGAGGGAGCTGTAAACGCCGGTGACTTCGGAGCCGTTGCCTCTGAAAAGAATGCTTTCATCCTTTTCAACAGTGGTGGAATCACTGATAAGGCCAAGAAGGCCCAGGCTGTTGCGGGAACCAATGCAATTTTCGCTGCTATCCGTGCCAAGGATGCTGGTGCCCTTAAGAAGGCATACGGAGACTACAAGTCTGCCAACGAAATTTCCGTTATCACTGTAGACATGACGAATGGACAGGGATACTCTTCCGACGCTGACTGGAAGACCAGGACACCCGCTGGTGCCATCTACGTCCGTTAATTATTGTCTTACCTAATAACTTCGTAGCAATTCCAAACAGAACCCCCTTCAAGACCCGGCATCCAATACTCCTCCGCGCACACTCCCATGGCTTTGTCAAGTTGCTGAACTTACTCTAGTCAAGATCGTATAGAGAATAGCTCTACATCTTTTGGAACACACATAAGATTTCTTGGAGTAATATAGTCCAGGAGACACACACCCAAGATGTATGATTTTCGCGATAAATTAAGTGTATTCAATTAAAGCGACTTTAGATGTGATAACTACAATTGCATGTGCGCATTGAGAGATGGAATGACTAGATCACTTCTTGTTATGTGACGTAGGCGAGGAATCATCAAGGCAAGTATGGCTTGGTAGGATGTTTGAAGCAGAGCACAAGTAAGCTATATGCTTTGACAATCGTTCTGTTATTACTTGTGCATTAAGTTACAACATAGCTGCCAGTACAACATTTTCCTTGTGAAGATAGTAACAGACACATAACATGTCAAGTCAAGACGAAGCTACAGGCCACTCATTTAACAGCATCAAGACGAACTCCTCCATTTATCCCTTCGAACTAATCATTGCACACATACATTGCTAATTGTTTTCTTCTCTAACTGAGCTGCGTTGGCATAGGCCCCCCAAAAAAGTGATAGTTGGCCAGATCAACAATACTGTCTTTCCTCAACGCACCCTCAATCCTCTCCTTCAAAACAGCCATGGGTGCTTTCCCCTGCTCCACCGCCTCCATATCATCATTTTTATCCAAGAATAAGAGAGTTGGCAACCCCATAATACCAAGTCTACCAGCCATTTGTGGCTCTAAATCAGTGTCTAACTTGACAAATCGTACTTTTCCCTCTAAATCCTTGGCCGCGGCTTCAAATTCGGGAGACATGAGAAGACAGGGTCCACACCATGTTGCGTAGGCGTCCACGACTAGGGGTGAATCCCATTCTTGTAGCATGGTTTCGAGTTGCTCTCCGGTTACCATTGGGGCTGCCTTTATTTCCTCTGCCATTTGTAATTGTGTGGTAGTGGTGGATGTCTTACTGGTATACGGAGTTACTGGTGCAAAGGCTGAGGCTGAGTAGGATGCGATGGCCAAGATGGCCATGAGTAGTGATTGAGGGGACATGGCGTTGCTGGGTGGAATGGATGCAGAGACGTATCAATGGAAGAGTTGTGGGATCAACGGTTGCGAGGAAATGGATGTGATGATGATGCTGTCGGGCATGGATGCGGATGGTACTAATTCCCACGTATCTACATTTCCATTTGGCTCTATTCAAATCAAATGAAAATCTTATCATCTGATTCATCCACCTCGCTCACACAATACTCCCAAGCAAGATTGTACTCTTACTACCATACGGATCAAACAACCCTCTCCAGGTATGACTCCACACAATATCACCAGAATAAAAGACTGCATGAAGTTGAGCAACCGCTGCGTGTCGGCAGCTAGACGAATGTCTTCCAGATCTGTATCAAATGTTGCCCATCATCACCAATCAATTCAAAAGACGCAACCATCAACAATACTTGATTCACAATATTCCTTTGTTCACCCATCTTACAGATCTGTAATTGGAATTCAGCAATCATGCCTCAATAACAACAGTATCAAACAACATGCACTACTCAACAAATACGGCATCAAGCGACACATGAGCAGTGAAATCACACGCGGCACCGACCTCCTCGCTGACTCATTGGCACACGGACCTCGTCGCAAGATTGTATTAGAGTCCTATGCACCCTCTGGTGTGGACGTGAAAGGATTCATACAGGTGGGAGAACAACCAGATGATGATGATAATGCACCAGGAGAAGACAAGGTAGTGCACATGAATGGATCGATAGTCGCTTTTCCGGATGCGTGTTTCTTGATGAATATCCACACTCCAGAAGAAGTTACCTTGGAATGCTTGTCGGTGGTAAAGCTATACCAACCGACAGTGGAATATTTATTTATTGGGTGTAAGCATCCCGTGCCACCGAGTGAAATGAACAAAATTAAGGCAGAGTTTAGAAAGAAAGATGTGGTTGTGGAGCAAATGGACATTATGAATTGTATAGGGACATTTAACATTTTGAATGGTGAGGATAGAAGGGTGGCGTGTGTGTTGGTTGTAGATGAGACTGAGGATTGATAGAAACTTTGGTAAAGTGTAGACAACGAGATTTTTAACATCGTTTAGAGCATCATTATGTACCATCCATTGTCACCTTTCGTGGTTTGATTACTTCACTTGCATCATGAGTCATTCTTTCATCAATGCTACCTTGATGAATCATTCTATATAATTGCATTCGGTACTCCTCTGCAGAAAGCTTTGTATTGTCATTAATGCCTATATCAATAGGGCCATGGGGATAACTCGGCTCTGAGTCTGGATTATGAAACTCGGCAAGATACTCGTGTTCCAATGCAGCATCGGCCGCTATTCGTTCGTTAGGGTCAAGTCTAAATAAGCGCTTCATCATGCGCTTGGCATCTCTAGGTAAATTGGGACACAATTCGTTCAGTCGCAATCGCCGTTTTGCCTTGGCATTTACGAGCATTTTCTGGGCGAACGGAGACTGCCACGATGCAACAACCTCGTCAGTCGGATTACCTGTCACTTCCAGCACCTTTTGTATTTGACTCATCGTGCAGGCACCTGCTATTAGGGGCCTACCTCGAATCATTTCACCTATTATGCATCCGACAGACCACAAGTCGACGCCCTTGGTATACTTCTTGCTTCCGAAGAGGACCTCTGGAGCGCGGTACCATCGAGTCATGACGTAATCTGTCAATTCCAAATTACCAAACGTCTCGTCGATTGATCTACATAAACCAAAGTCGCATAGCTTTATGTAACAGTTGTCATCTATGACTGCAGTGAAGAGTAAGAGCATTGAGTGAGTGAGTGAGTGAGTATTTGTGCGATAGATAACGCTGAAAAACAACATGAAGAACTTACGTATATTGCTTGGTTTAATGTCACGATGGAGCAGTTCGGCACTATGGATGTACTTCAACGCACGAAGCAATTGATACGCAATGAATTTGACGTGGATTTCCGTCAGTAATTTTGCTTTTATCACGTGACTCAGATCAGTCTGCATGTATTCAAATGTAATGTATAAATCGCGATCTCCGCAAGCAGGCAGCACACCTCGAATGTTGACGATATTCTCATGACCAGACATTGCTTTAAGGTACGCTACCTCCCGAAAGGTGCGCATTGAGTCGGTATTATTGCGAAATGCATCGAAGCATTTTTTCAGTGCGACAGTTTGGCCGCTTTTTCGGTGGGTTGCCTTCCAGACAATCCCATACGCTCCCTGTCCAACCTTTTGAGCTATATCGTACTGTTCGAGGACGTGTTGATCAATGGTTTCAGACATGACATTGCTGGGAAGAGATTATTTTCGACGAGAGAAGAACATGGTGCTTCGAGCTCGCTGAGCAGAGAGTCAAAGAAATGATCAAGTTCGTTTGGCGGGAAAGATTGGTTACGATAAAGAGTAAATTTAATTCAAAATCTAAAGCAAGCATCCATTCTTAAAGTCCTCGCAGCGTGACGTCTTCGAACCGCCTATTATTCATCTATTCATTCTAGACGACATCATCAACCACTTCTTTTACCATGACCGATCAAACTATTTCATTAGAAGAGTTCCAGGCAGCTCTAGCAGAGAAGGCTGCTACAACAAAGAAGGCCGTGAGATGGCTGAGAATTTACCGAAGAAAAGGCTGCTACCTCCGATCACCCTACGAGATTCGAGCTCTGTAGGCAGTCGCTAGCTAGCTTTGTGGAAAAACCGTCAACACAGCTCCTGACTATCCTCTTTATTTATGTTGATATCATTGGTCAGTGCCTCCTGACTGGCGCAAGTCCTAGCCCCCCTTGTGGAACATCATGTTTCTATTCACTACTGTATTTTTCACGATTGAACTATTGCTACAAGTTCTCCTCTTCCACGTTAGATTCTTTTCGCATTGGGGATGCTTAGTGGATACGGTGCTCATTGTCATGCGATTGGGTAGAGAATACTCCTCATTATTTGAGATGAAACAACAACATCTCGTACTACTTAATTTCCTCAAAGTCTGGCGCTTTGCTAGATTGCTCAACTCATTCATTGCAATCGAGAAACAAAAGTGCATTGCGTTGAGACAGAAATTAAAGTCCCAAATTGAGTCAACCAATGGTTGGAAGGAACAGGCATTGTTGAGTGAAGATGTTGCCAAGGTATGCAACGAAGAAGTCAAAACATTGAGAGAGGCTTTGAAAATTGCTGCGCATGATGTTGCCGCTGCAATGCTCGGAAAAGTCAACCCTGAATTGAGTCAGTCCATCGAAAATGGGTATGAAGGAGATGACAGTCAATAATGTTCAAGTCGTCATGGAAGACAGTTCCATCAGCACTGAGGATTGATATTTCTTCGTAAAAATTCAGATAGAGCTCTTTCTCCTCTTCGCTTGTGATCCACTACTATTTGAATGGGAAGTTGATGACACCCCACGTCCACCCAATCCCATGCATTTCTCTAAATGTTGGCAGAATCTGCTGACCGCAAGTTCACGCTTACAGTCTGCGAAAGATGTGTCAATTGTAGATTAACTAAGTATTAGTTGGGCTCAATGAAATCAATTGTTCAAATTATATCTTCGATCTTTGCACTTACTCGGACAAGGAATAGGATATTTTGGCTCCTTGCCTGGAACTCGACCATAGATATCCGTGTAGTATCTAGCAGATGAAGTCTTTGTCTCACTTTCGTCTTTTTGTTCGGGGTCTCCTTTGCGCTTGTCGTCTGTGGGCGCTTTTGATTTTGTTTGAGCTATGTTCATGTCCACAGTATTGCCGTTTTGATTAGCTGAGCTGCTCGCAGCTCCGACAACATCATCTGCAGGCGACGATATCGCGACGGCATCATGTGCTTCTCCCATCATTTTGTTACGTCAATAGCTCTCGTAAGCGATTCTTTCAGTGTAACCTTTTGCTAGCAGATGGTATGTTTTCATGATAAAGCTTTGGGCAATGAGCAATGAAAAGATCCAGTGGGTAAAACCGGGACAAATCTGGCGCTTCCACGTTCTTCGTCACCCTTGCTTCCATCAAAAAGTGGAAAATGGAAACTGAATCATTGCTTCATTCCGCTTCTTTTATACCGCCCTCATATTTCTTCACTTACAGGCACCTGATACCATCCAACACCACCTTATTCTATCGATAGGGCTCAAGTTTAACAAAAGCACAGAACTTACCAAAAAATGGGAAACTCCGCATCAGCACCCGCTACTCCACCAGCCACGCAAAAAGTAGGAATCAAGAGTGGCAAAAAGATCTGCTGCTGCTGCCCAGAGACTAAACAAGCGCGTGATGCATGTGTCTTGGCAAATGGGGAAGATGATGAAGATTGCAAGAGACTGATAGAGTTGCATAAGGAGTGCTTGCGTGGGGAGGGATTTGATGTCAAATAGATATGTTTCGAATTACTCCTTCTACTAAAGAGAATTGATGGAGGGAGATAGAGTAGAATATTACTGCGATGTGATGCGACAAACTGATACTGTCCCTGAAATGGGGAGGGTGTGCAGAGTGTGAGGATCAACATGATAATATAATAACTTGATAGATATTGGAATTAACATTGTTGACTCTCTTTCGTCGTATCTATGTAACTCTTTAGTGCATAGGCAAAGGTTTTGTGTAATATGCAGTAATTATTTTATCACATTATAGGAACAGGTATTTCCAGTTTTCTTGAGATGCTCTTGCTCTCGAAGGATCTTGTCGCAAAGTATTTCTCTGTCCATTCACAGGAAGATAAATGACTTGACAATAATGATGTGCTTTAGGACCCTTGCAAAGAAGCTATAGTCGTAGGGCAACCAAATTAATAACACTTTCTTGGTGCAAAGTTCGAAAACGACTTACCTACAACATCGGACGCAACTACGCCGCTGCAATTGTTGGCACATCACCTGGTACACTAGTTGCATTTTCCTTTCTAAATTCAACAAGGACAGGGTACATCTTGCGCAATCCCTCTATCAGTTGTGCTTCAGTCTTTGCCCCAGTAATAACAACTTTTCCACTAACAAAAATCAACAGCACCACTCGTGGTTGCACCAGCCTATAAATTAACCCCGGAAACAACTCCGGTTCATATGATGAAAATGTGGGATGTGCAAACACAAGCCCCTCCAATCGGATTGGGAATCCAACATCCACAGTCCCTACAATATTCTGTACTTTGAAATCAAGCATGCCTGCCGGTTGAAACCCCACCCTTTCTAAAATGTAAGCAAATTTTCGTGTTGCAAGGGCAGAATTGTGAGTGCTTTTCGTTCCGGTAACAACCATCCGACCTGATGAAAATATAAGAGCTGTTGCTCGAGGTTCTCGCAGGCGCATGATTACGGCAGCGAATCGTCGGGGATTAAATTCAGTGTTGCGGCAGCGAAGGGCTATCTGTTTGAGGTCAAGGCGTACTCCCAGATTGGCAGTTGATGACATGTTTTGTAGGCGGATCAATAGAGAGCCACCGAATCCGTCAGGACATTCTAAGACCGATCCAGCGAGACTTGGAACGTGCTGATTTGGTGCATTTTGTCCGTCTGCGTTTTCGGGTATCTCCGGTACAGCCGCTGCTGCTGCTCCTATGTTGGACGCCATTGTCGTACTAGTGTTGTGTTGCAATGAAAAATGATAATGAAAATTGAATGATGTTAAGATGTAGAGAAGAAGGGCGAAGAGATAGATGAGAAGCACCAGTAGTAGATTGGTGGGTGATAGTAGGGGTGAAAGCTTCTATCTTACTGCTGTAGCTTGATGTTAGCGGAAGCAAGCCAGACACAACTTCGTCATGCTCCCTGGTGCCTTATTGTGAGTATTAGAAATCGTTTAGTGTTTGTTACAATGCTGTTTCAGCTATGAGCTTGAATCTAATGTATGTCTCAGTACTTTTGAAGCTGTGTCAGCATGAAGTACATCGCTGGAGCATGCGCAGTGTGTTTTATGACTCCGTCACTACAACAGTGTGCATCCAACCACGATGGACCGAGAGGACCTTTTGCGACTCATCTTCTTGGTCAAGCCAATCCAGATATGATGGACGAACTGCACCATACTGCCGCAGCTCTTCATTACTCCAAAGTTGAATCTCAATCACTTGTCTCTTCCCACTCTCAAGACCGGAAACAATCACAGTGCGATCAAAGCCAGCTTGGAAACTTATGATTTCAGACGTATCAACAATTCCAGGTGTCAGAATCTCTACTGCTTCATCCCACATTGGCACTGGTGAATCTGTTGCAACTCCAACTGCCCAAATTGATCCGTCCTCCAGTAGCATTGCTGCGTGATGAGTGCCACATGCAACCTTTATTATCTGCAGATTGGCCGGCAATCCAGGTACATACCGAGGATAGGTCGAGTCTTCAACAGGTTTTGAACGAATATTGAAATCGGATGCTGAAAAAGATGGATTCGGAACGCAATTCTTCCCCCAAATGTATGGAAGATTAGAGGAAGTCACCGCCAAACTAAAGTTCATTCCAGCAGATATTAAGCCAATTTTGGAATCACTCGGTGACAGAAGAGGAGCGTAGATGTCTTCTTTTGTTGATGTTGTTGCATAAGGGTCATAAAAGTTATCGACGTGCAATGCATGTTCAAATGTACGATTCTCATTCGGTTCATCATCTTGTCCTTCTTCATCATCGGCTAACCTCCTCCCCTGGCCAAGTTGTCCCCTTTCACCTTTTCCCCAACAAAATGCCTGCCCTTTGCTGTCTAACGCTATCCCATGCTGAAGTCCTAATGCCACACTAACTATTGGATTCTCTTGTTCTTTGAACTCTTTGAATAAGTTCTCACCTATACCAGTGCCATGATCTAATACATAACGTTTGGAAGCCAGGCCGTGAATGGGACTCGGATCCCAGACATTTGGAGAGAAAGTCCCGCTGCCACATTGTCCACGTTGGTTCAAACCAAACATGTATAATGTTCCAGTTTTAGAAATAACAGCAGTCGTTCCTGCAGATGTTGCCAACGTATTTTGAAAGTGTGTATGCATTGGTTGATGTTTTGAGCTCTTTTCTGTATTCTTTGTACCATGTAGCTCAAACACCTCGCTGTCAATACGGTCACCTTCCACTGCTGGCCCTGAAGGTATCTTGATTTCCAACATTTCTGGTATATTACTATACCGCCGATACTCATGTTCATGAAAAGTCACTTCATTCTCACCAGCCAAAAATGATGCAATTCTTTGCAGTATTGACGGTTCTTTTGATGACTGTTCATCAATCTCTTCCCCTTCTAATGGCAGACTGTATTGTACACAAAAATCTCTAATGAAAGGTGGCAATCTTCGTAGACGCATCAACGTTTGAAAATCATGCGGTCTTCCACAAACCATGAGCTTTCGTGTGTTGTCTCTATCTTGTGCAATCATCGCAGTATGTCCCCATCCTGCAGACGCCGAGAACGCACTTTCATACCATCATCCAATCCCTTTAGTTGTATCATATTTTGTGGTTCTCCAAGTTGTTGTATCTCTTCAGGGCTGAGTTCAGGTGCCTCGTCAGTTATCAAGTTGTCTCGTCCACGAGAGAGGGCACCGGTCCATTGAGCGCCATATCCGTATACTGCTGACATTTGGCGTCTATTGGTGGTCGTTATAATCCGCCGCCGGATCATTCTTCTGGGGGTGTGGTGGAGGAAGAAGGACATTGTTGCCGTTATGGGAGGAAGGTTGTGTGTGTTGTGGCTGGTGGCGGCCAAAGATCGTGTCGTGAGTGGTGTTGTGTGGCCAGTGCACGGTGCGGCGGCGCAATAATTAGTACTAGTTCCTTCGTATATTAGCCCTTCAAGAAAAGTTTACCTCTCTCCTACCTTCTACGATTCTACCCCGCAGCAATGATGTGCCCTGAAGCCTCAGTCTCATCTACGCCTTTCCTTGACTTCAGTAGCCCCTTGCTGCTACCTGCACAGGAGTTCATATAGAGAATGAATCTACCCTCCCTTTGGTCGCTGGTCTTTTTGCTCTCCACAACTTCATCCGTGGCAGTGCTTTCGTTTCATGTGAAAACATCATCAAGGCACAAAGCATCTTGGACAAGATCGACACAGGTATTTGCAAATAGAAACAACCAAGTTTCAAGACCTCCTGATGATACTAGTGTTGCATCACGGATAGATGAGGCAACACCCTTCCTTCAACAAGTCGGGAGATCATATACCGACGTGGACGCTTGGGAAAACGACATTCACAAACTGCATGAGTTGCTCCATCTGACAAGGTATCATCACTCGACAATAAAAAAGCGCATCTTCAACCTCCCAATAAATGAAAGAACTAATGATAGACACAATCATGAGGATGAGCAATCGCTTGAAAAGTACAAACATGAATACCCGTTCGGTCCGACATATGTACGACCCATTGCTGTAGGACAAAGTATAGACTTGAGACAGTTCATCGATATCAACTCAACAGAGGAATGGTTGCCCTCTCTTCAGGTTCTGACGACACTATTCTTACTTTCAAGTTGTGTTCCGAGTTCACTGTTTACTCAAACAGTTGTCGGAGGAAACGACACTTTGGACCTACTTTTAAGATTGGGGCTTGTATACCTATCACCGGATGATAACATAAACAATGATGGAGAATTGGTTGTACCTGTGGTTCATCTGTTTCCATTACGAATACCACAGCTGCCCGGTACCAGAGATCGGCTTGATCTTGTCAAAGACATGGTGTTCATGACAGATTTGCATCCAAACGTTCTTTCTGTGACAACAATCCCTTCCGGATCAGATTGCCCTGAAGAAGGCGCAGTCATGTACATTGGTCCAGACTCTTTGGCATTAGTGCATCATTTACACGCGAGTTTCTTGGGATATCTCAATAATGGCAACACAGACAGTTCAGTGTTTCGAGTTTTAGATGTGTGTTCTGGATCAGGTGTTCAAGCACTAGCTGCACTTGGAATGTTGGATGTACTTCGTAAATCTGGACATGAGTTGGCCGCAGTGGATGTTGAAGCTGTAGCAGTAGATGTCAACCAGCGCGCTTTAAGGTTTACAGAATTCAATGCTCGATTAAATAGAATGAAAGTGACCACAGTGCAAAGTGATTTGCTTTCCGACGATGCAATGGTATCTATAGAGGAGCTGGTTGGAAGAGGAGAAAGCAAAAAGTTCGACATTCTTCTTGCCAATCCACCATTCATTCCGACTCCAAACTTGGTTTCTGATGATGCTGCTCTTTCCCTACGTGAAACCAATTCCATCGCAACCAATGCTCAGAGCTATGGTCTGTTTTCCTCCGGTGGAGTTAGTGGCGAAGATTGCTTGTGTGCGATCATACAAATGGCTCCACGAGTCTTGAGAAGCGATGGGGGCTTAATGGCGATCGTGTCAGAATTTATGAATCCACCGCTAAGTGATTTAGATGAGCAGAAATGCATGTTACTTACCAAAGTGGAGCAATGGTGGGGAAGTCATGACGTTGCAGCAAGTGGGGTATTGTTCACAAATGAGCATCCTCTCGAATCCCAGGTGTATGCTCAGCGAAGGGCTTTGACCGACGATCATGGTGTCATATCTTTGTGGCTAAACCATCTGGAAAGGTATCAGATCGAACACGTGTCGCCTGGTCTATTGTTTGTCCAGTATCAGAACAAGGGTGGCAACACCAACAACGCACCAGGCTGCAATATTGACTATCGTCTCGTGCCAAAAACAAACAATGGATCTGTGTGGACTCCACATAACTTCAATGCAGTAGAGTACACGATGAAAATGCTCAATGATCTGTATCAATCTTAAGCAATGCATATAAGTCTCATATTAATTTATATCGTCAATCATCCACTTCTACAGCTTGATAATTCCCTGCAAAGCACTCATCAACACGTGTCTGTATGAAAACAATCAGTTCAGATAAGAATCTTGCAAAGTCTTGAGTTTTCTCATCAGCCAACAGAATAGAAGCTGGATTGTTTTTCTTCAAATCAAATTCAGATAATAGGTATGGTATTTTCACAAAGAGTCGGAGCAAGTATTCGGCTGGATACAAGTGACTCGGTTGCCGCTTTGGTGTCTGATGATCATTATCACTTTGTTTGTCATCTTCCTTGGCAAATTGGGCCATCAACTTTGTGAACTGGTCTCTTTCTTCAGCATACAATAAAAACAATGGAAGAGAAGCATCCACCAATGCCAATATAGACAATGCAAACTCTTTCCGCTTCTTCTTGTTCATTTTGAGGTCTTCTTTTGTAAGAATCACATCCATGCTACTCTCCTCTCCAACTCCTCCATCACTGCAAGAACTATTACCCGATAAATCACGCTGCAAACGTCGATGGTAGCTTGCAAATGTTTCTAAATCTTCCTGTTTCTTCGTGTGGACGTATTGCCCCATGAGATCTACAATGGACGTTGGTGCAGGAATGACATGTAACATTGTAATGGCCTTTTTATTGTTTCTTCGCTGCTGTTGCTTTGAGCTACAACTTGCACTCAGAATCGGAGGCGGGTAAACTTTCACAGTAATTTTGTCTCGATCATCACACAGTACAGTTTGCAGTGTAAATGGAAGTTCACATGCTCTCGTTATCAATTGCAAATTACGATTCAGTGGAGAAGAAGAACTCTCTGCATCATTATCCGCCGTTGTTGCTGCCCCCCTCTTTCTCTTTTTTGTCTCTTCCTTTTGCTTTGGCTGTGATCTAGCAACTTTGCCACTATTCTCTGACAGCCTCTTGCGATTTTCAATTGTGTTTTTCAAATATATCTCGTTCCGTCACCCATCTATCCCAACGAGAGTTCCACCCATTAAAGTGAACGTGATGACACCACTCTTGCAACAATCCTGTGCCCAAGTCGTTGGTATTTTGATCGAGTGCGTCTCACAGTAGCAGCCCCAACGCGACCTCTGCCTCTGCCTCTCTTTCTGTTGGGCAATATTTTTTTGGGTTGTAGGATCGATGTACTTTAATTCAGACTTACGGATCACTGCTTCGTAAAGAGGTGCAAAGGCATCGTCACTGGTGTTGTTGTTTGTATCGATACAAAGTACTTTTTGTTGCGCGTGGGTATTTCGGCCCTGAATAATCAGCTGCTTCTTCGCCACTTTCCTGCGGTAGGTCGTTAGTTGCGGCTGTGTCAACCATTATCTGTGACTGAATTTTTGATGAAAGTAACTGTGATTGTGACACAGCGAGTGAGAGTTGTGCCCAACCGATCACTCTGCACACGTATCGATCGTCAAACACAGCTGTATCATCTCTCTAGAGGGAGTGAATACTTAGAAAGATAAGTGTTAGATTATTGTGCGAGGTCGTAGTCTGGGCTGGGTGTGGTGGGGGTGGTGAAGGGTGAAGGCTAGTAGCTATCTATTAGCTTGCATGGTGAAGGACGTGAAGGGGTGGCGTGGTGAATGAAGGGGAAGGCTTGCGGTATGTAGCGGATGGAGCAGCAACACACACGTTTATGGTACCCTATGTACGTACATACATACGTAGGTGTCGATAGTTGGTCGACACTTGGTCGATAGTTGGTCGATAGTTACAAGTATCGACCGTCGATAGTTGGTCGATAGTTGGTCGATAGATGGTCGATAGATGGTCGATAGATCATAGATGTTCTTCTCACCCTCCCTTCACCGCTCCTCTATGAGAGAGGTATTATGCAAGGTGGACAACACTACGCCCAAATACTTTCTCTTCGAAGTGACACACATGGGTATACTCGCCAAAGCTTTTGTTCTCTCAACTCATTTATCATCAATCACCCAGCGCCTAGCCCAGCAGCATCAAGCTATGTACCCAGCAATAAAGTAGATAAACAGTCTCAGGCGAGAAGATAATCAGCAGTATTACATATGTATGCTTCCTTTAATAAAAGAGAGCCTCGGCAAGAAGTTCTAGGCTCAGATGAGGGTTCAGATGAGGGCTCACTGCTCGGCTCAGATGTTGGATTGGTAGAGAATAATGGATTCAACGATGGTTGAGATGACGGCTGAGTAGACGTAGACGGAACCAAACTGGGCTTAGATGACGGCTGAGATGAGGGCTCACTGCTCGGCTCAGAACTCGGCTGAGATGATGGCTCCAATGAAGGTTCTGATGTTGGATTGGTAGAGAATGATGGATTCAAAGATGGTAGAGATGATGGTTGATCTGATTTAGATGGGACTATACTCGGCTGTGATGACGGCTGAGACGACGGGATCTTACTTGGCTCAGATGACGGTTGAGCAGATTCCGATGGAACTAAGCTAGGCTGTGACGACGGCTGTGCTGATTTAGACGGAACTAAACTCGGCGCAGATGAAGGTTCATCTGACGGTTCACCACTCGGCTGAGAAGAGGGCTGAGTTGATTTAGAGGGAGAAATAACGTTCTGTGCTCTTGCCTTATCTCGCTCAAATGTAGGCAAAGATAGAACTTCTGATTAGCACTTCCTTTTCATTCAATGAAGCAGCATATATAAGTTAAATGTAATGAGACCATGTCACCTCGCTTGGCCTCAAAGATGGAGATAAAATTTAAATTCTTTGTGTGATAGAGCGTTGATGTAAGCTGACTGCAAGATTTCAATGGGCAACATTTGCAAGCCGTTTGGTGGAGCATAAGAAGTCATCTTGTGGCCAGGTAAAATATTAAAAGTGTGTGGTCTTTAATTCAATAATAATAAGTAGAAAAGAGCATCCATTACATCCCCCGTAATGTCTGCAGAAAGATTGGGCGGTCGACACTTAGTCGATAGTTGGTCGATAGTTACAAGTATCGACCGTCGATAGTTGGTCGATACTTGTCGACATTTTGGTCGACAGATGGTCGATAGATGGTAGATAGATGGTCGATACTTAAGACACTAGTACAGTAACTTACGTACCGACGTGTGTGTTTGCAACAAACGAAAGTGAATCGCGGCGTTGTGAGTTGTGAGTTGGACGACTTGAACGGTACTCACAGCTGCCTGGACATACTGATCACGCTTATTGCATTTAGCCTGCTTTTAGCAAGCTATCTCACTCACCTTTCTCTAGCGACACCTCTAGAGCCTAGAGACAGAACTGGAGCTTCCGGGTTTTATTGGAGTCCACTCATCCCTCCGACACCAACCCCAATCCTCCTCTAGCTAGCGACAAAACCTTGGGTTGGGAAGTACAGAAGTCCTCCCGCTTCGCCGTTCTAATTCTGCATTCTGCGCTCCAAGTCAAGAAGGCACAATTTCTACATCGACAAGAGAGACAAGTTCTGCTTCTGCACAAACGTGTCGTTGAATTTCATCCTCGCTCCATCCAACAAAGAAGTGGACAATCAAGTATGGCAGCAATGAAAGCCTCTTCCATCTCAGTTCCAACCAAGCAAGGTGATGAGACAACGACGACGACGACCAGGCATCTCGTCGGAGAGTCCCAACACCAACACGAGCAAGATGATGCCTTCTCTCGGTATTCGAATGACTTCGTCCGAATGAAGTCTCTCTTGCTTTCATCTGAAGAGGAAGGTGACGACTTGGACGCTCTTGCCACAATCAACCAAGCCCTCAGGAGTGCGGGTGTGAGCAACCTTTCTCAACTCAACCGAGACAAGCGCCGTAGAGGAAACAACTCAAGGTGCATCAAACAAGGAACTGAACGCAAGACGAGGATATCTTGGGAGCTTCACCCGACCTTGCTCCTGCATGAATTGTTTGAAGAGCTCGAAGTGTTAGATGATGGAACTCACCGCATCTTGGACGATGAAGATGAAGAGGAGGCTTCCGGGAATAAGCCGCAAAGCCAGTCGCCAGAGGAGAAGAGTAAGGTGTAAAACGTAGGGTAATCACAGCTGATTTGATTTTAATCTTCAAGCTGTCGAGACCATTTTGTATAGATAAATACAGTAAGATTCTAAACGCAATTTTTTGATGATATGACTTATGCAGTATTGGGAAGCTTGACCAGCCACCAACAGTCACACTGATTCAACCAGATTTTGTCAACGTTTCGCTTGGTCTCAAGCCGCAATATCCGAGTCTTACGAGAACCACTGCTCCTGTCAAAAGAAACGAAGCAACCCTCCCCCAATCATCTTATATGGAAGCATTCGACAGGATCCAGATAAGTAGTGGAAGTAGATACTGACGTGACTTACATAAACGGCCTTATCGGTCCTGGTTTTTATTTATTGACAGCCTTCTCCTGTAAAAAAACCAGGACTAGGAACAAGTTATGTTACAAATTACACAATAACAAATCACGATCACCAAGAAAACACAACCACTTACTTATCTAGAATGGATGGACCACTGGACTATTAACTTGCGCGGACAAAGATATCTCGTACAATACCATGTTTGTCAATTTAGGACAGGCGATGAAGAGGAGGAGTTCGGCCTCGGGCAATAATTCTGGTAGACAGCAGCCCGAAGAACAATTCAACGAAGAACAGAGTTTTGATCCTCTATCCTACAGACTCCAGCACTTAAACCAACAAGGCTTCAATAGTGGCATGGATGGCGATGATGTAGATCCATTTAATGTGGGCAGTGCCGACAGCTTTTCGGACGACTTAGAAGACGTGGAAATTGGTGTTGTAAAATTGGGTGCTGTGGACGATGCTGGTTGGGGAGCAAATAATAATAAGTATGATGGCAGTGACTACGATGACGATTGTTATCATGAGGGCGATGGATTATTTTTAGATTTTGGAGGGCGGACACCAGATCAAGTTAATAGACCGAAAAGGAATCAAAGGGAGAGTTTATCAACTCCTAGCTTTGGGGGTGGTGGCTCTCAGTCTGACACACTGGGATAGCACAGTTGAGTCTCCCGTCTTTCTACCATTAGTTGCACGAAGAATGATGATGTCAGCGATGGTCTAGCTGATATTGAACGACAATGTGTGGAGATGATATCAAATAATAACGTACCAACATCTCCTCATGAGCTCAGCATGCCATTGGAGCAAATGATTGCTCCACAGACGAGTTCAGTCGGAAAGACATCCAGAAGAGCACAATCAATATCTACATTATCAACGCTATCATCTCCGACAGATAAATGCAGGAGAGATATCGCATCGGCTGATCAACAACGCTCGTCAGGTCTCCCACCCCCCGCCGCTAACGTATAAACCAATATCAAGGCGACAATCCCTTTCATCTGTATCAAGCAAGGGGGAAGCACCAAACGCCATTACCCAACCAGACAACTCAAATTTCGTCAAGGTTTCCGTCGTGCCACAAAGAGTTGAGACTCAAGAACAAGAAGAAGAACAATGCCCCCGCTTAGAACAATTGCAGCAGATGACTTTAGAGGAACTCAAATCTGAACTCATGACAATCCAAGGCCAATCCAAGACAAACTTGGAAAATTCATGGAAGGCAGCGGAGCGTATGAGAGTTGAGAATTCAGAATTAGAAGAAAAGGCCGGAGGATTAAAGACAAAGTTGGACGGTGCGTTCAAGGCGGGCCCTCCCGTATCGAGGAGACATACCGACTCTGTCCAATATGATGATTACGATATCGACGAAGATATGTCGGATCTGAATACTGTAGATCGAAGAGAGGGTATGAAAAAACAAACTCTATCCGATAATGATGTGGTTACGTCACGTGACAGCGGAAGAAGAAGTAGTGGTTTAAAGTCCTCTGTCTCTTCTATGGCTGAAGAGAAAACCTTAGCGTGGTCCGAGGAAGAGAAAGATGATTATGATGATGATGATGATGATTCAAGCGATGATGTAATTGAAGCGTTTACACTTGATTTAGAATCGCCATCTGACGCCTTGCGACAGAGAAATAATATGCGACATGTTGAAAGTAGCTATCGAAGTGGCGTGAGTGGTGACAGCAGCGAATTTGGATTCTTCTGCCTTGATATGTCTCAGTCTGTGGTGAAAACTCCTTTTGCACTAACCGATGCAGGTAATAGCCAAGCTGATCAGAGCGATGGCAGCAGTGATTTCGGTGCCACTAAGAGTGGGGTATATTATCCTCCGCCCGAAAACGACGACGACGATGATGATGAAGGTGTATCGAATCCTCGGCAGGCGGTAGGTGACAGCACAACAACAATAAAAGTAGTTGAAACCAAGGATGGCTCCGGGGGTAAGGTATCACGGAAACCAGGCTTCAAAAAGAAAGCAACTCTCGATGGAGATCAAAACCAAAACACACCAAGTGCAAGTGGTAATCGACGGAGGCCAAGCAGGATGGTCCGAAGACCAAGCTTCATGGGGTTATTTGGGCTGAATGACTCTTCGAGGGGGGGAGAAAGTGAAGTATCATCTGATTGCCTGGACAACTCGACTTACAATCAATCTACAACGTCTATTGCCGAGTCGATACTCGATATCGATGGAAATATTTTTCAAGTGGAGGCGAGGTCTATCATGATTGAGGAACTGGAAAATGAATTGAATGAAAAGGGTGACATCGTGGCAAATGTGATTGATGAGATTGAAGGTCAAAAGGAAGAGATCGACAATTGTGAAGTAGAAATCACTAGGCTACGAGCAAAACTCGACGATGAATGCAAGGAACTTACATGCACGCAATCCACATTGCAACAATCAGTGAAAGAGCTTATACAATGGGATAGCGCTATTGAGTCCAGATTAGATCGAACAGAGGGACAAAGACAGATTCTGAACAAAAAGAAAGCGAGCTCAGGGTCAAGTTGGCGTCGAAGGAACCAAATAAGGCTGATCATAAAATTGAACTGAAGCGTCAAAGAAGCAAGTGCAAAGAAGAGTGCAATGCCATCCAAGAAAAGTCAAGTGGTTCTCTCGCAATGATCAATGATAGCTTGAGAGCATTAAATTGTGACAACAAACTTCAACAGAGATCCAAACAACTTGTTGACAGCTTTGATACGCAGACGTATAAGTTGTACCAACTGCTTCGTAACTCGGATCGCGTTGCAGCATTCACGACTCTGAAGAAGCACATTGAAGATCAACGTGACAGAATTATCAATGCGTCTGACAAATTGTTCTGCTCGGAGACGGATTTGCGAGGCAACCTGATTCGATTGAAGCTTACACAACTGGAAGGAAGCGACGAGTGTACTCACACTGCTGAGAGCTCCCTCGTAAGCGAGTTTACCGAGGCAGTTTTAACACACGTTGTGAAAGCTCGTGAGGAACATGCAAGATTTGTATTTGCTGCCGTAACAAAAGTTGACGAGTTCTTGTTATGGTGGGATCACTTACTAAAAGCAGATTCTACTCTGGAAGAATGTGAAGAGCTTGGCGATGCATCGCACATTAGCTCAATACTTGAGCGAGTTCTTACCGATGTAACAGAAGAATTAGCTGCCTCTCAAGCGAAGATCGATGAAGAGTGTGAACTATTTCAGAGCAACCTACTCTCGGCAGGTATCCTGAATCAACAAATTTCCAGTCAGAAAATCTCCGCAAACAAAGAGAGCAATGTGGAGAGCAGTGATTACCGAGCTGAACTGGATAATCTCAATGAACAGATATTTTCGTTGGAAACAAGCCTTTCGGAGCGGCAAGCAGTCAGGAAAAAATATGCCTCCACTCTCGGACCAATTGCACGAACAAGATGAAGCTGATTCAAAAGCCAATTTGGAATTACTCGATAACATTCAAGCACAAGTCAAAATCCTCGGTAAGAAGCTCGCGATGGACGATAGCCAAATTGCTTCATTGCGCGAATCACTGCAAGAGAAGAAAGAACTCGTCGCCAACTTGGAATATGGCGAAAAGAGGAGAGATAATATCATGCATACATAAATTATTAGATAATTTCATTTGACACCGTTCCATCTATGAATCTGTCTCTCATCTCATGGCAATTGCAATACTTCCAATTGCAATGATGCCACGCTTTTGGATCTTGCATATCGACCAACTCTTTGATTTGCTTTTGTATAGAAATAACTTCATTTTCTGTTTGATCTAGTACAGACATGAATTCATTGAGTGAAAAATCTAGACATTTTGCTTTGCCCACGGGAGCATCGGGAGGAGTGTCGTAATTGGCAGCCATGTCGTCCAGGTGAGAGGTAAGATACATGAGGCGCAGCGATTCAAGAGTCAATAATTCAGTCCACTTAGGAGCCTGCTGTTCGTTCTCATATCCCAGGCTTTGAAGTAATTTTTGTCTAAGCTCCCATGAAAGGCCATACCTATAGTCAACAGTCTTCCCAACCTCCTCACTCTCTTGCCTTTGCCTTTGTTCCAACGTTTCAGTTTGCAAAATCATCTTCCACAATATCAAAGCGTAGACTTTCATCTTCCAAAATTGTTCGTTCGCGATTCGTTCGTTGGTTGCTGTCGCATACTTGAAGTGAGGCTTCTTCCCCGTCTTGTAATCAATGATACTTAAAATAGCACCGCTATTTGAAGAAATCAAGTCAATGCGATCTATTTTCCCTCTTACAATAAAGCTGTCGTCTTCTGTCGGAAACTTTGCATTTACCCACATTTCCCTCATCAATGGTGTGACGTTACGCGGGTCTTCTAATTCATAATAGTTCTTCAACAGCTGCAGAGAAGATTGGCCCCAATCAATCTCAGCATTGATATCAAATGGAGAACTTTCGTTGGATAGTACATCATCATCATCATCATGATCATTGACAATTCGGAATAAACTATCATAACTTTCTGCATTATACTCTTTCGTCTGGGTCACGCTGTTATTGGATTCCCTATCACCACGAAGACTACTCCACTCTTTTCTAAATAAGTTCTGCAAATTGACCAAAGTTCTCTGCGGTGGCGCAAGCTCAAACACATCCTCTAACGCCTTGTGACAAATGATACCACGCGCAAGTTCGGGAGTCATCGGAGGGTCTGGCTTGAGCTTGAGTATGTATTGGAAGAAGAATGCCTGGTGGCATTTGGTGAAGGATTCGAGTGATGTCGGTGATAATTTATTTGGCAGCGGAATCTTGTCAAACTTTAGATCACGGAGGATTTCATATGGATCGAGTAGTGTCGCTACTTGTGCTGATGCTGCTTCTGAATGCGATGGTGAGGATGATAACTGTCGTGTAGAGAAGATGGTGGGTGCACAAGTTGATCTACTCAAATGATGTGTGTATGATGATCGTCTCGAAACTACACGAAGCATCATCATTTCGGTATTGATAAAAGCTGCTGTTGGGTAAAAAATAGAAACAGCAGCAACAGTGCACCAGAGAAGGAGAGATGTTGATGCAGTCCACTGCTTAGATTGAATACAATGGCAAGAACGTTTCAGAAGCATCATTACGAGGGGGAGATGACAACATGTATGAGCTACTATCACATCATGGACGGATCTGATGATTTCGAGAAAAATGAAACAGAAGACAGAGCGAAAGGATTTATTGGGACTCCTCCTAACGTCGGTCGACACAGTTTCCGATACAAGCGAAAGCATTAAACACCCTGGCACAGGGTTTCGCAACAAATCAGAATTATGTGAAGATCGGTCAAAACTCTCTAGAGCAGTCAAAAGGGCAACAAAGGCACAAGTGTGGCGACCAAAACAAGCCTTTCACTGCTAAGGTAGATGCGCGTGAGTCGAGATCACTACATCAATCTCGTAAGTGACCTGATAAGACACACTTAACAGGATTGTTGTAGATCGCACCACATTAAGCCGAAATTCGTGTATATCAATGTGAATATGACAATCAACTGCTTCTAGTGACTCATAACAGTTGGCCATGATAGTATAGAAGCATCTTTTTCACGGCTCAAGCATTTGTTCGACGTATCGGCGTCGCTGCAACGTCGTAGGTGACCTGATGAGGCCATCTAAGACGGCTGTCAGCGCTAGTCTAGCACTATATCGTATCTCACGCTGTGAATGCGACAATCAACTGCTTCTAGTGTCCCATAACAGTTGGCCATGATAGTATAGAAGCATCTTTGGCACGGCTCAAGCATTTGTTCGACGTATCGGCGTCGCTGCAACGTCGTAGGTGACCTGATGAGGCCATCTGAGACGGCTGTCAGCGCTAGTCTAGCACTATATCGTATCTCACGCTGTGAATGCGACAATCAACTGCTTCTAGTGTCCCATAACAGTTGGCCATGATAGTATAGAAGCATCTTTTTCACGGCTCAAGCATTTGTTCGACGTATCGGCGTCGCTGCAACGTCGTAGGTGACCTGATGAGGCCATCTAAACGGCTGTCAGTGCTAGTCTAGCACTATATCGTATCTCACGCTGTGAAAATGACAAACAACTGCTTCTAGTGACTCATAACAGTTGGCCATGATAGTATAGAAGCATCTTTTTCACGGCTCAAGCATTTGTTCGACGTATCGGCGTCGCTGCAACGTCGTAGGTGACCTGATGAGGTCATCTAAGACGGCTGTCAGCGCTAGTCTAGCACATATCGTATCTCACGCTGTGAATGCGACAATCAACTGCTTCTAGTGACTCATAACAGTTGGCCATGATAGTATAGAAGCATCTTTTTCACGGCTCAAGCATTTGTTCGACGTATCGGCGTCGCTACAACGTCGTAGGTGACCTGATGAGGTCAATTCGGGACTGACAACTATACATTCAAGCACCATATCGTATCTCACGCTGTGAAGATGACAATCAACTGCTTCTAGTGTCCCATAACAGTTGGCCATGATAGTATAGAAGCATCTTTTGCACGGCTCAAGCATTTGTTCGACGTATCGGCGTCGCTACAACGTCGTAGGTGACCTGATGAGGTCAATTCGGGACTGACAACTATACATTCAAGCACCATATCGTATCTCACGCTGTGAAGATGACAAACAACTGCTTCTAGTGACTCATAACAGTTGGCCATGATAGTATAGAAGCATCTTTTTCACGGCTCAAGCATTTGTTCGACGTATCGGCGTCGCTGCAACGTCGTAGGTGACCTGATGAGGCCATCTGAGACGGCTGTCAGCGCTAGTCTAGCACCATATCGTATCTCACGCTGTGAATGTGACAATCAACGCTTCTAGTGTCCCATAACAGTTGGCCATGATAGTATAGAAGCATCTTTTGCACGGCTCAAGCATTTGTTCGACGTATCGGCGTCGCTGCAACGTCGTAGGTGACCTGATGAGGCCATCTGAGACGGCTGATCAGCGCTAGTCTAGCACTATATCGTATCTCACGCTGTGAATGCTGACAATCAACTGCTTCTAGTGACTCATAACCGTTGGCCATGATAGTATAGAAGCATCTTTTTCACGGCTCAAGCATTTGTTCGACGTATCGGCGTCGCTGCAACGTCGTAGTTGACCTGATGAGGTCTAATACGGGACTGACAAGCTATCATTCAAGCACCATATCGTATCTCACGCTGTGAATGCACAATCAACTGCTTCTAGTGTCCCATAACAGTTGGCCATGATAGTATAGAAGCATCTTTGGCACGGCTGAAGCATTTGTTCGACGTATCGGCGTCGCTACAACGTCGTAGGTGACCTGATGAGATCCAACTCGGGAATAAAGGTTCGATATCTAATATCATTACTTTAGCACCACATTGCATCTCACGTTGTCAATTTAACAATCAACGGCACCTTTTCGCCCATTTTATTCGTTTCATGACAGTACTGAAGGAGATTTTTTACTGCTCATGCTATTTGCATGTGCATCAGCCATGCATCAACCTCGTAGGCGACGTGTGATGAAGTCCGTTCAGTTTGAATGTGCTTTGATTGATATTTACATTGATATTGATTGTTTTATATATTCCATCAATCATCTTTACTGATTAGTGTTTTATTCTTATTATCATTTGCATTTGATACATATCTATCTTTCTCTATCTAATTTTGATGTTCATTCTAACAATTGTTTGAGTAATTTCGGCTTCGACAAGAGCGAGAGAGGGGATGATTTCATCTCACCCGTTTCGTCGCAAGGTACGATGACGTGACATGTCGCCTTTTGAATGTGTTTCATTGAAATATCGAGATCACAGAGTGAGATATACAATAAATATATAGAGACAGGTGAGCGCTGCGTCTATCTGCGACGATGATGATGCACATCAAACAAGCTCCTCCTGCAGCTCAAGTAATAATGATGACTTACCTTCCCATCACCGCTCACTGCAAAGGCCTCATTCCCTACAATGACTAACGCGGCATCGTTCTCAACCCCAATAGCTGGTGTGGTTGGATCCTTCTTCATCATTTCTTCCGCATGTTCAGAACGTTTCATTCCATTCGTGCCCGTGGCATCAAAATGAGGAACACACATGGCGTTCACGAACCCTAGGGCGGATATTTTTGTATAATCCCAGTCTGCCAGTTCCTTTGAGTCGAATGCGCAACAATGACAGATGGGGACACAGAATAAGGTAAGCGTCAGTTCTTGAAGATGTAAAACGAAGACGAAGAATCATTCTCTGTTCCTCCAATCTCTCGCATCTACTGCTTTGAGGGAGGACAAAATAAAAGTCAAGTAATGAACTTACCTCTTCGGACAATTCATTGAGCACGTGCTCTTTGTTCTTCGTGTTATCAGGTCGTAAGGAGTCAGTGTGCAAGCTCGAGAACCAGCAGCCAGCACCAGCACTGCCGCCGCAAAGGACGACGCCTTTCAACGACGCTTCCTTCAAGAGCAAGTCCAACCCTACTTCTTTCCAACGCAACAGAGCGTGAAGAGTGTTACCACCCGAGCCCATAATCACATCAGCCCACTCAGTAACAACTTCCTTCATTTCGTCTAACGTTGGTACAGTCTCGCCCTCCGATACATCTAGACGACGAATCTCACAACCCATATCGCGGAATGCTTGAGTTTGTTGCGAGAACTTATCTGTTCTATCGAACGATGCAGTGCCGACATACAGTACTTTGGGCAGATCTGTTCCAGATAGCTCAACCACCTTGTCGACAATAGGCTGCAGCCGCATGCCTCGTTCGTTACCCGAAGCAACTATCTTTATCTGCGACACATCAGCCGAAATAATATCGTCTACATTAGTTTGATCATGATCATTGTTGTTGACAGGCTCAGAAATTGCTTGCGCGATATCCTCTGCAACCACAAAGTCGGTATCGACGTGCTCTTCAAGTGCTTCCAAATGGGATGCTGTTGCAGGAATAGGGAAGTCGAGTATCTCATCAACAGGAATGGGATGTTCCCAGTTGATAGGGAGTGGTGCTGATTTCATCTCACCCGTTTCGTCGCAAGGTACGATGACGTGACATGTCGCCTTTTGAATGTGTTTCATTGAAATATCGAGATCACAGAGTGAGATATACAATAAATATATAGAGACAGGTGAGCGCTGCGTCTATCTGCGACGATGATGATGCACATCAAACAAGCTCCTCCTGCAGCTCAAGTAATAATGATGACTTACCTTCCCATCACCGCTCACTGCAAAGGCCTCATTCCCTACAATGACTAACGCGGCATCGTTCTCAACCCCAATAGCTGGTGTGGTTGGATCCTTCTTCATCATTTCTTCCGCATGTTCAGAACGTTTCATTCCATTCGTGCCCGTGGCATCAAAATGAGGAACACACATGGCGTTCACGAACCCTAGGGCGGATATTTTTGTATAATCCCAGTCTGCCAGTTCCTTTGAGTCGAATGCGCAACAATGACAGATGGGGACACAGAATAAGGTAAGCGTCAGTTCTTGAAGATGTAAAACGAAGACGAAGAATCATTCTCTGTTCCTCCAATCTCTCGCATCTACTGCTTTGAGGGAGGACAAAATAAAAGTCAAGTAATGAACTTACCTCTTCGGACAATTCATTGAGCACGTGCTCTTTGTTCTTCGTGTTATCAGGTCGTAAGGAGTCAGTGTGCAAGCTCGAGAACCAGCAGCCAGCACCAGCACTGCCGCCGCAAAGGACGACGCCTTTCAACGACGCTTCCTTCAAGAGCAAGTCCAACCCTACTTCTTTCCAACGCAACAGAGCGTGAAGAGTGTTACCACCCGAGCCCATAATCACATCAGCCCACTCAGTAACAACTTCCTTCATTTCGTCTAACGTTGGTACAGTCTCGCCCTCCGATACATCTAGACGACGAATCTCACAACCCATATCGCGGAATGCTTGAGTTTGTTGCGAGAACTTATCTGTTCTATCGAACGATGCAGTGCCGACATACAGTACTTTGGGCAGATCTGTTCCAGATAGCTCAACCACCTTGTCGACAATAGGCTGCAGCCGCATGCCTCGTTCGTTACCCGAAGCAACTATCTTTATCTGCGACACATCAGCCGAAATAATATCGTCTACATTAGTTTGATCATGATCATTGTTGTTGACAGGCTCAGAAATTGCTTGCGCGATATCCTCTGCAACCACAAAGTCGGTATCGACGTGCTCTTCAAGTGCTTCCAAATGGGATGCTGTTGCAGGAATAGGGAAGTCGAGTATCTCATCAACAGGAATGGGATGTTCCCAGTTGATAGGGAGTGGTGCTGATTTCATCTCACCCGTTTCGTCGCAAGGTACGATGACGTGACATGTCGCCTTTTGAATGTGTTTCATTGAAATATCGAGATCACAGAGTGAGATATACAATAAATATATAGAGACAGGTGAGCGCTGCGTCTATCTGCGACGATGATGATGCACATCAAACAAGCTCCTCCTGCAGCTCAAGTAATAATGATGACTTACCTTCCCATCACCGCTCACTGCAAAGGCCTCATTCCCTACAATGACTAACGCGGCATCGTTCTCAACCCCAATAGCTGGTGTGGTTGGATCCTTCTTCATCATTTCTTCCGCATGTTCAGAACGTTTCATTCCATTCGTGCCCGTGGCATCAAAATGAGGAACACACATGGCGTTCACGAACCCTAGGGCGGATATTTTTGTATAATCCCAGTCTGCCAGTTCCTTTGAGTCGAATGCGCAACAATGACAGATGGGGACACAGAATAAGGTAAGCGTCAGTTCTTGAAGATGTAAAACGAAGACGAAGAATCATTCTCTGTTCCTCCAATCTCTCGCATCTACTGCTTTGAGGGAGGACAAAATAAAAGTAAAGTAATGAACTTACCTCTTCGGACAATTCATTGAGCACGTGCTCTTTGTTCTTCGTGTTATCAGGTCGTAAGGAGTCAGTGTGCAAGCTCGAGAACCAGCAGCCAGCACCAGCACTGCCGCCGCAAAGGACGACGCCTTTCAACGACGCTTCCTTCAAGAGCAAGTCCAACCCTACTTCTTTCCAACGCAACAGAGCGTGAAGAGTGTTACCACCCGAGCCCATAATCACATCAGCCCACTCAGTAACAACATCCTTCATTTCGTCTAACGTTGGTACAGTCTCGCCCTCCGATACATCTAGACGACGAATCTCACAACCCATATCGCGGAATGCTTGAGTTTGTCGCAAGAACTTATCTGTTCTATCGAACGATGCAGTGCCGACATACAGTACTTTGGGCAGATCTGTACCAGATAGCTCAACCACCTTGTCGACAATAGGCTGCAGCCGCATGCCTCGTTCGTTACCCGAAGCAACTATCTTTATCTGCGACACATCAGCCGAAATAATATCGTCTACATTAGTTTGATCATGATCATTGTTGTTGACAGGCTCAGAAATTGCTTGCGCGATATCCTCTGCAACCACAAAGTCGGTATCGACGTGCTCTTCAAGTGCTTCCAAATGGGATGCTGTTGCAGGAATAGGGAAGTCGAGTATCTCATCAACAGGAATGGGATGTTCCCAGTTGATAGGGAGTGGTGCTGATTTCATCTCACCCGTTTCGTCGCAAGGTACGATGACGTGACATGTCGCCTTTTGAATGTGTTTCATTGAAATATCGAGATCACAGAGTGAGATATACAATAAATATATAGAGACAGGTGAGCGCTGCGTCTATCTGCGACGATGATGATGCACATCAAACAAGCTCCTCCTGCAGCTCAAGTAATAATGATGACTTACCTTCCCATCACCGCTCACTGCAAAGGCCTCATTCCCTACAATGACTAACGCGGCATCGTTCTCAACCCCAATAGCTGGTGTGGTTGGATCCTTCTTCATCATTTCTTCCGCATGTTCAGAACGTTTCATTCCATTCGTGCCCGTGGCATCAAAATGAGGAACACACATGGCGTTCACGAACCCTAGGGCGGATATTTTTGTATAATCCCAGTCTGCCAGTTCCTTTGAGTCGAATGCGCAACAATGACAGATGGGGACACAGAATAAGGTAAGCGTCAGTTCTTGAAGATGTAAAACGAAGACGAAGAATCATTCTCTGTTCCTCCAATCTCTCGCATCTACTGCTTTGAGGGAGGACAAAATAAAAGTCAAGTAATGAACTTACCTCTTCGGACAATTCATTGAGCACGTGCTCTTTGTTCTTCGTGTTATCAGGTCGTAAGGAGTCAGTGTGCAAGCTCGAGAACCAGCAGCCAGCACCAGCACTGCCGCCGCAAAGGACGACGCCTTTCAACGACGCTTCCTTCAAGAGCAAGTCCAACCCTACTTCTTTCCAACGCAACAGAGCGTGAAGAGTGTTACCACCCGAGCCCATAATCACATCAGCCCACTCAGTAACAACTTCCTTCATTTCGTCTAACGTTGGTACAGTCTCGCCCTCCGATACATCTAGACGACGAATCTCACAACCCATATCGCGGAATGCTTGAGTTTGTTGCGAGAACTTATCTGTTCTATCGAACGATGCAGTGCCGACATACAGTACTTTGGGCAGATCTGTTCCAGATAGCTCAACCACCTTGTCGACAATAGGCTGCAGCCGCATGCCTCGTTCGTTACCCGAAGCAACTATCTTTATCTGCGACACATCAGCCGAAATAATATCGTCTACATTAGTTTGATCATGATCATTGTTGTTGACAGGCTCAGAAATTGCTTGCGCGATATCCTCTGCAACCACAAAGTCGGTATCGACGTGCTCTTCAAGTGCTTCCAAATGGGATGCTGTTGCAGGAATAGGGAAGTCGAGTATCTCATCAACAGGAATGGGATGTTCCCAGTTGATAGGGAGTGGTGCTGATTTCATCTCACCCGTTTCGTCGCAAGGTACGATGACGTGACATGTCGCCTTTTGAATGTGTTTCATTGAAATATCGAGATCACAGAGTGAGATATACAATAAATATATAGAGACAGGTGAGCGCTGCGTCTATCTGCGACGATGATGATGCACATCAAACAAGCTCCTCCTGCAGCTCAAGTAATAATGATGACTTACCTTCCCATCACCGCTCACTGCAAAGGCCTCATTCCCTACAATGACTAACGCGGCATCGTTCTCAACCCCAATAGCTGGTGTGGTTGGATCCTTCTTCATCATTTCTTCCGCATGTTCAGAACGTTTCATTCCATTCGTGCCCGTGGCATCAAAATGAGGAACACACATGGCGTTCACGAACCCTAGGGCGGATATTTTTGTATAATCCCAGTCTGCCAGTTCCTTTGAGTCGAATGCGCAACAATGACAGATGGGGACACAGAATAAGGTAAGCGTCAGTTCTTGAAGATGTAAAACGAAGACGAAGAATCATTCTCTGTTCCTCCAATCTCTCGCATCTACTGCTTTGAGGGAGGACAAAATAAAAGTCAAGTAATGAACTTACCTCTTCGGACAATTCATTGAGCACGTGCTCTTTGTTCTTCGTGTTATCAGGTCGTAAGGAGTCAGTGTGCAAGCTCGAGAACCAGCAGCCAGCACCAGCACTGCCGCCGCAAAGGACGACGCCTTTCAACGACGCTTCCTTCAAGAGCAAGTCCAACCCTACTTCTTTCCAACGCAACAGAGCGTGAAGAGTGTTACCACCCGAGCCCATAATCACATCAGCCCACTCAGTAACAACTTCCTTCATTTCGTCTAACGTTGGTACAGTCTCGCCCTCCGATACATCTAGACGACGAATCTCACAACCCATATCGCGGAATGCTTGAGTTTGTTGCGAGAACTTATCTGTTCTATCGAACGATGCAGTGCCGACATACAGTACTTTGGGCAGATCTGTTCCAGATAGCTCAACCACCTTGTCGACAATAGGCTGCAGCCGCATGCCTCGTTCGTTACCCGAAGCAACTATCTTTATCTGCGACACATCAGCCGAAATAATATCGTCTACATTAGTTTGATCATGATCATTGTTGTTGACAGGCTCAGAAATTGCTTGCGCGATATCCTCTGCAACCACAAAGTCGGTATCGACGTGCTCTTCAAGTGCTTCCAAATGGGATGCTGTTGCAGGAATAGGGAAGTCGAGTATCTCATCAACAGGAATGGGATGTTCCCAGTTGATAGGGAGTGGTGCTGATTTCATCTCACCCGTTTCGTCGCAAGGTACGATGACGTGACATGTCGCCTTTTGAATGTGTTTCATTGAAATATCGAGATCACAGAGTGAGATATACAATAAATATATAGAGACAGGTGAGCGCTGCGTCTATCTGCGACGATGATGATGCACATCAAACAAGCTCCTCCTGCAGCTCAAGTAATAATGATGACTTACCTTCCCATCACCGCTCACTGCAAAGGCCTCATTCCCTACAATGACTAACGCGGCATCGTTCTCAACCCCAATAGCTGGTGTGGTTGGATCCTTCTTCATCATTTCTTCCGCATGTTCAGAACGTTTCATTCCATTCGTGCCCGTGGCATCAAAATGAGGAACACACATGGCGTTCACGAACCCTAGGGCGGATATTTTTGTATAATCCCAGTCTGCCAGTTCCTTTGAGTCGAATGCGCAACAATGACAGATGGGGACACAGAATAAGGTAAGCGTCAGTTCTTGAAGATGTAAAACGAAGACGAAGAATCATTCTCTGTTCCTCCAATCTCTCGCATCTACTGCTTTGAGGGAGGACAAAATAAAAGTCAAGTAATGAACTTACCTCTTCGGACAATTCATTGAGCACGTGCTCTTTGTTCTTCGTGTTATCAGGTCGTAAGGAGTCAGTGTGCAAGCTCGAGAACCAGCAGCCAGCACCAGCACTGCCGCCGCAAAGGACGACGCCTTTCAACGACGCTTCCTTCAAGAGCAAGTCCAACCCTACTTCTTTCCAACGCAACAGAGCGTGAAGAGTGTTACCACCCGAGCCCATAATCACATCAGCCCACTCAGTAACAACTTCCTTCATTTCGTCTAACGTTGGTACAGTCTCGCCCTCCGATACATCTAGACGACGAATCTCACAACCCATATCGCGGAATGCTTGAGTTTGTTGCGAGAACTTATCTGTTCTATCGAACGATGCAGTGCCGACATACAGTACTTTGGGCAGATCTTTTCCAGATAGCTCAACCACCTTGTCGACAATAGGCTGCAGCCGCATGCCTCGTTCGTTACCCGAAGCAACTATCTTTATCTGCGACACATCAGCCGAAATAATATCGTCTACATTAGTTTGATCATGATCATTGTTGTTGACAGGCTCAGAAATTGCTTGCGCGATATCCTCTGCAACCACAAAGTCGGTATCGACGTGCTCTTCAAGTGCTTCCAAATGGGATGCTGTTGCAGGAATAGGGAAGTCGAGTATCTCATCAACAGGAATGGGATGTTCCCAGTTGATAGGGAGTGGTGCTGATTTCATCTCACCCGTTTCGTCGCAATGTACGATGACGTGACATGTCGCCTTTTGAATGTGTTTCATTGAAATATCGAGATCACAGAGTGAGATATACAATAAATATATAGAGACAGGTGAGCGCTGCGTCTATCTGTGACGATGATGATGCACATCAAACAAGCTCCTCCTGCAGCTCAAGTAATAATGATGACTTACCTTCCCATCACCGCTCACTGCAAAGGCCTCATTCCCTACAATGACTAACGCGGCATCGTTCTCAACCCCAATAGCTGGTGTGGTTGGATCCTTCTTCATCATTTCTTCCGCATGTTCAGAACGTTTCATTCCATTCGTGCCCGTGGCATCAAAATGAGGAACACACATGGCGTTCACGAACCCTAGGGCGGATATTTTTGTATAATCCCAGTCTGCCAGTTCCTTTGAGTCGAATGCGCAACAATGACAGATGGGGACACAGAATAAGGTAAGCGTCAGTTCTTGAAGATGTAAAACGAAGACGAAGAATCATTCTCTGTTCCTCCAATCTCTCGCATCTACTGCTTTGAGGGAGGACAAAATAAAAGTCAAGTAATGAACTTACCTCTTCGGACAATTCATTGAGCACGTGCTCTTTGTTCTTCGTGTTATCAGGTCGTAAGGAGTCAGTGTGCAAGCTCGAGAACCAGCAGCCAGCACCAGCACTGCCGCCGCAAAGGACGACGCCTTTCAACGACGCTTCCTTCAAGAGCAAGTCCAACCCTACTTCTTTCCAACGCAACAGAGCGTGAAGAGTGTTACCACCCGAGCCCATAATCACATCAGCCCACTCAGTAACAACTTCCTTCATTTCGTCTAACGTTGGTACAGTCTCGCCCTCCGATACATCTAGACGACGAATCTCACAACCCATATCGCGGAATGCTTGAGTTTGTTGCGAGAACTTATCTGTTCTATCGAACGATGCAGTGCCGACATACAGTACTTTGGGCAGATCTTTTCCAGATAGCTCAACCACCTTGTCGACAATAGGCTGCAGCCGCATGCCTCGTTCGTTACCCGAAGCAACTATCTTTATCTGCGACACATCAGCCGAAATAATATCGTCTACATTAGTTTGATCATGATCATTGTTGTTGACAGGCTCAGAAATTGCTTGCGCGATATCCTCTGCAACCACAAAGTCGGTATCGACGTGCTCTTCAAGTGCTTCCAAATGGGATGCTGTTGCAGGAATAGGGAAGTCGAGTATCTCATCAACAGGAATGGGATGTTCCCAGTTGATAGGGAGTGGTGCTGATTTCATCTCACCCGTTTCGTCGCAAGGTACGATGACGTGACATGTCGCCTTTTGAATGTGTATTATTATTATTGAAATAATAATAGCATTAGCAAGAGGAAGTGAAAGTTAGAAGATGTTGTGACAAAGGTTGTAGGTCAAGAGTGTGTCTTGGATGTTTTTTACTCAATAGGTCGTTGCAATTTATGGCAAGATATTGCTCATCGTCGCTGAAGAGACTTACCTTTCCATCACCGCTCACTGCTAACGCTTCATTGCCCACAACGACTAACGCCGCATTTTCATCCACTCCGATAGCTGGAGTGGTCGGACTTTCTTGAAGGATTCTTTCAGCATCTTCCTCTCTTCCCACACCGTTTGTGCCTGCTTTATCAAAGTGAGGAATGCACACAGCATCGACAAATCCTAGTGCGGATATTTTT
Source organism: Skeletonema costatum (assembly GCA_018806925.1). Classification (NCBI taxonomy): domain Eukaryota; phylum Bacillariophyta; class Thalassiosirophyceae; order Thalassiosirales; family Thalassiosiraceae; genus Skeletonema; species Skeletonema costatum. Next base: position 130,152 of record JAHBBA010001235.1, read on the forward strand.
GTATAATCCCAGTCTGCTAGCTCCTCTTCACTTAGCTCATTCTTTACATGCTCTTTGTTCTTCACGTTATCAGGTCGCAAAGAATCTGTGTGCAAGCTTGAGAACCAGCAGCCAGCACCAGCACTGCCTCCACAAAGAACAACGCCCTTCAACGACGCTTCCTTCATGAGTAGGTCAAGACCGACGTCTTTCCAACGCAACAGAGCGTGAAGAGTGTTACCACCTGAGCACATGATAACTTCGGCCCACTCAGTAACAACCTTCTTCATTTCGTCCATTGTAGGTACAGTGTCCAGCTCTGAAACATCTAGGCGGCGAATATCACATCCTATTTCTCTGAATTTCTTTGTACATACATTGTACCTATCTGTTCTATCAAATGAAGCAGTCCCAACATACAGTACTTTGGGCAGATCTGTTCCAGATAGTTCAAACACCTTGTCGACAATTGCTTGCATTTGAAGTGTTTCTGTTCGCCCACATGCCACAATTTTTGGGAATACCACCTCTGTATTGTCTGAGCACTCTTCTTCCAAGGCTGCCATTTGTAGTACGTCATCAGCAATCACAAAGTCAGTATCGACGTGCTCTTCAAGTGCATCCAAGTGTGAGGCAGTAGCAGGCATTGGGAATTGGAGTATCTCTTCGATTGGGATAGGTTCATTCCATGTTGTTGGTAATGGACCAGTGATGCTTTCTCCTGACTCGTCTTGGGTATAGACATGACATGTTGATCCTCCTTCTCCTCCAATTGTCATGGCATTTTCTCCAACAATGACAAAAGCAGCCAGCTCTTCAATGGCAATCACTCTTTTGTTTGCATTAACGAGATTGTCAATCTTTGTTTGATCATGCCCTTCAATGATTGCAGTGTCAGAAGGTACGATGCCTCCGCCAATCAGATGAAGGATTCTGGGGACAGCGCATAAAACAGTCCCATTGTGTATTGCATTTATCAATTCCTCATGCGATGGAACATCTCCTTCTTGATCATGGCGATAGATAATAACATCTGCCCAGGCTTTGAACTTGTGCCAGTCATTTGGATTGCATTGTTTCACAATACATTCTCTATCGGCAAACGCAGCGGAACAAACCAAGTTATCACTGTGAACATCAAGAATGTTTGGAGCCGATGACTTTGACAGCTTGATGACTTGATCGATAACTTTCGTTTGTTTCAATGCTTGGTAGGAGCCCAATGCAACTATTGAGGGTGTAGCAGCATCTGTGCTTTTCGCCATTGCAGAAGTTGTGTTATCGATCCAATGTCATCTTCATCTCCGTTACTCCCGTTGCTGCTCTTGCCTGGACGGAGTTGATTGCTATGCGGGTCTTCGCCATTTTGATTTTTTTTGTCGAGTTCGATGGTGAAGATCTACTTATGTAGAGGACGGTTCTACTCCATGTTACGGTACGATACTGTGAGTACTTTCACTTAGGTACCCAAAACATCAAAGAGCCTTGTTGTCTCCAGAGACTTTATCTAGAGATTAGAGATTAGAGAGAGGTAGACTTAATAATAATAATAATAGAGCGCTGACTCTTTGACCTACTCTGTAGGCGTTTGCTTGCTTTGGGGGCGTCTGGCTCGGCTTAATTTACAGGGTACCATCAAATATGAGGAAGAGTGCTTCAGCGTGGTAGATTCTTCAGCATCATCTTCTCAAAATCCATGCAAGAAGCATCAAACGTATCCCGATCAACGGGCGAGCAAGGCAGTTCTTGGCCGAAGAAAAAGCTGGTCAAGGTTCTGTTTGCTCTGACCCTCATCTGGGGTATACTTTCGTTATTATTCCTGCAATCAAAGTTGGTGAAGAACACTGATAATTTTCGGTCCCAGTCATCATCATTGATAGGAAAAGAAGACCAACACAAGAAATTACATTTGCCTCGATTGATCTATTTGGGTACAATTGAAGAGTTGACCGAACATACACATCAGATGCAACAGCAAACACAAGCACGGGAAATCGACGTGGACGAGCATAGTTTGACTCAGCAATCATACATTGCAAAAGATTTTAATTACAAGCAGGTAAACTTTCGAAGTAGAGAGTTCGATGAAGAATGCGTAGCTATGGGTTCGTGGCAAGAATCCTCCTTTCCGAATTGCAACCAAATACATGAGATGGGACTATTGGACAAGGTAACCACTGATGAATTTCATTATGTAGCAAGCGGTGGATGGAATGATGTGTTTAAAGTACTTGATACTTCGCTAGGATTAGATCCAGCGTTGGCAATGAAAATACTATCTCCCAAGCGAGGAATACAGGGAGGGTTGGCTGACAAGTACAAATTACGCAACTTTGAGCGAGTACGGCAAGATGCTGTTATATTGGAACGACTGAGTAGTTCCAAACACGTTATGGACATAAATGGATACTGTGGAGCCGTTATTGTCGGTACGTTTGCCGACGGGGGAACTCTGGAGAAATTGTTATTGAAAAGAAATGCATCAAAAGATAAGCTGAAACTTATGGTTGATGCTGCGAAAGGATTGGCTGATATTCAAGGAGATGTCATTCCTTCCATTGTTCACGGAGATTTGACAAGTAAACAATATATGTTCGTTAATGGAACGCTACAACTGGGAGACTTCAACCAGGCAATTTTGATCAAGAGGAACACGACATCACCGGATAAAGCTTGCAAGTTCCATAGGATTGATCCGGACTACGGTGTGTTTCGGAGCCCTGAAGAGTACTCTCACCTCCCACAGACCGCAGCCGTGGATGTTTGGGCACTTGGATCGATCATCTATCATGCTCTGACTGGGAAGATGGTATGGAAATCAGAGTTTAATAAGAAAGATGCGGAAAAAAGCCATGATTCGTGGAGAATTGCCTGTGATAGACGATGCACTTGCGAACAGTTCTGATCCAGTTGATCAAGCTCTACTGAATGCTTTTTACATGTGCTACACGTACAACCCCCAAGAGAGACCGAGCGCAAAAGAAGTAGCAATATATCTTGAAGATAGGTGGTTTGAGTTAAGTCAGGGAGAGTGACAGGTTGATGGTGGAATCCTTCAGAACAAAGAGGAAGAGAAAGTTGTTGGACAAATTATTCCATTGCGCGAGTTGATGCGATACTTAGTAGTGCCTACCTCCACAAATATTATTCAAAATCCTTCGAAATATCTTATCGCTAAGATGATGAGGTTGCATTCTGTTGCTGGAGCATTGCTGCGAGCTTGATCTATTCATCTAGTAAATTTCGAAATGTGTCAAGTGTCAAGTGTACTTATGAGAAGGATGAGGAGAGACTTATTTGAAGAGGCATTCATTCAGGCGAGAGTGTCTATTTTAGCTGAAAAGAGACACGTAAGCATGACGTTGTGAATGGGCAGAGGGGGCGACGGGCATGCCCCCATGAAGGAAATCTTTGGCATTGTGCCTAACGACTCGTCACCATGACGTATGTAAGCTAAAAAGAACACTCTCATGCAATTGATCTCATTATTATCTACTTCACTTGCTGGGAAAGTGCAGTATCATTAGTATTGTAGTATCAAGATGATCTCCCGCTTCACTATTGCTACCGCCATACTAGCTGCCGCTACTCAAACGGTGGCGTTCGCTCCTGCCAACAAACATGCTGTTCTATCATCCACCACATCGATAAACATGGGGCCGCCGATCGATCCTTCTGCACCTGTTACCGAAACCTACGGCGAAGGCAGCCGCAAATATCGACGCACTGTTTATACTCACAATGAATGGGTGAAGCACCGCTCATCCGACCGTTTTGTAAGCAATCTCACAACATTGACCGGCTCTGGAATCTATAAGAATATTGGTAAAGAAGTTTTGGCCACTACATCTGTAGCCGCTTTTGTTTGGGCTTGGAACTTAGTTTCTGGCGGATATGAGGATTTTTCTGGAGTAATGCACGATCTGTTTAAATTGATAAGTGTATAGCACGAATTATTGAGTTAGCGAGGGTGAGTCCTCTTTAATTGGTTGTCTAACTAACAGTCACAGATTGCACAATCTGTCACTTTGATTGCCAGCAAGTGGGCTACAGAAATAGGTTTGCCGCTGACGATTTTCACGACACTATCTCCATCTTTGGGTTTACTTCTTGGTATGTAGAACAAATGTGCACTTGAACATGCTCATAGCATTGCTGATATGAAAACTTACACAACACATCTTTCTTATCTGCCATCAGTCTTCCGTACAAAACGCTTCATACAACCGCTGGGACGAAGCACGTAAGTTCTGGGGTTTGAACATTAATCACACACGTGATCTCAACCGGATGGCCACTGCTTGGTATGGTAATGATTCAAGCCCAGGCTCTGCATCGGCTCCGAAACAAATAGCAAAAGCGATCGACCCCGCAGAACGTGAATACCTTCTTGGCCAAGTTAGTCTCTTTACATGGGCATTTGTCCGCTCCATGAAACGTCACTTGTCTCCTCCTGACGAAGATGAGGAAGATTACATAGCCTGAGCTCAAGTCTCGACTTTCACCAGAGCAAGCGGATGCAATCATCAGTGCAACGCATCGGCCCAACAGAGCTTTGTTTGATTTATCCGTCGCTATTGAAAAGCTCCCTATGCACTTCATGAGAAAGAACGAGATCAACAAGAATCTTTCCATCTTTGAGGACACATTGGGAGGAAGTGAACGTCTTCTATCGTCACCTGTGCCATTGTTTTACTCTCGCCACACTGCAAGATTCATCTCGATCTGGCTTTTGTTCCTTCCCTTCGCATTATATGGTCAATTTGGCGACTCTTGGAATCACATCATGATGATTCCTGCATCTCTTCTCATCTCAGTGTTTTTATTCGGAATTGAGGAACTTGCTACCCAATTGGAGGAACCATTTACGATTCTTCCGATGCAGGGCTTCTGCGATAAGATTGGTGCCAACTGCGATGAGATTGTGAGCTGGGCAGGTCAAGATGTGTACAAGATACCAGATGAGGTGATTGAGCAGATGGAAATGGAACGTCCAGAGTTGGAAATGAAATCAAATTTGGCACTCTTAGGTGGAGAGGTTGAAGAAGATGTTGTTGAAGAGCCGAAGAAGAAAAGGAAGATTCTAAAGAAGTTGTTGCGCATTGGCGAGGGGATGTAATGCTTGTAGTGTTCTTTAGTTGTAGGTTGAAAATAGATTACATTATTATAGTGAGAGTATACTTTGAGGGATTCTGAACAGAAGGGCTTTTCCACACAAGAAGTTGTTAACCTCATGTCATGACATGGCTTCAATTCGCTTCAATTGCAGGCAGACTTGCGTACCTACTAACTTATTATTCCAAGATATCGAAGACTCTTGCAAGGGCAAGGGTATCTGCTTACGTCACAGAAATAAAACATTGCATGCAGGATTGCTCAACGCGCGGTAGTGGTACGTGTTCCTCAGCTCAGCGACAACAATGAAGATGTTTTGAAGTATCTTGCTGACGCAAGCATTACGTCACAAATAAGAATTTTGTCTTTCACACGTCAGCAGAGAAGGAAGCAGATGGTACCCACACGTCACCTTTCAGGGCTGGGGGCGAGCCATGAATTTGTGATCCTAGAAAAGGAGTATTTACTCAATAATTTGAAGATCTAAGCCTCTTTTATACCCAAATATCCAAAATTAGGGGGCATCACGGGGCATCTTCGGTCGAAACAATCCTGAACACCTGTAAAAGGACACGTATCTTGAGCCAAATCTCTCGACGTGGTGGATGGGAGGAGCTTTCCTTGGTGGTACGTCACCGTGATGAACACGCTCTCGAGTTTGCTTTTTGCGGCCAGTGTGCATTCCCTCATCCTCATAATTTTATTCTTTGAACACTACACCATGAAGTTCACCGTCGCAACTATCGCTCTTGCCGTCATCGCCGGAACAGAGGCTTTCGCCCCTGCCCAGACCTCCCCTTTGACCCGCTCTGCCTCTCCTGATGTTGCCACCAGCTCCTCAGCACTCAACCTCTTCGGCATGAACACTTTGAAGGCAAAGATGTTCAACAAGTCCGCCAAGAGCTCAAGTGACATTAGCGAGAAGGAAGTTCGTGCTCTCTTCGAACTTTGGAATAGCGCCCTTGCCACAGGTGATAGCAGAATCGTTGCCAGCCGCTACATCAAGGACCCCGTCCTCCTCGCTACCGTCTCTGATCAACCTCGCACCGACTTCGCTTCCGTCAAAGACTACTTCGATGCCTTCCTCAAGAAAGAGCCACAGGGCAAGATCGTTGATGGTAAGGTCACCATCGGCGACGGATGGGCATCAGATGCCGGAATTTATGAGTTCACCATGGGCGCTACTGGCGACAAGGTGAAGGCCCGTTACACTTACAACTACGTGCAGGAGGATGGCGTCTGGAAGATCCAACACCACCATTCTAGTGTTATGCCAGAGGAGATTGCCATGGGCAAGCCTATTACTGAGGGTGAGGTGCGAGGACTTTTCAGCTTGTGGAACAACGCTCTTGCCACTCTTGACCCAAAGAAGGTCGCTTCTCGTTATGCTACCAAGGGAGTTCTCCTCCCTACTGTGTCTGATACACCAAGGACTGACTTCGAAAGCATTGAGGATTATTTCGTTCATTTCTTGAAGTTGAAGCCTCAGGGAGAGATCTTGGAGAGCCATGTCACCATTGGAAACAACTGGTGCCAAGATGTTGGTATCTATGAGGTGAGTTTATATCTTGTGTCATCATTGTTTTTTTCGAAGCTTTTTTGAAATATTATTTTGCTCACATAATGTTACTATTTCTTCTATTATCAGTTCACCATGGGAGCCAGCGGCAAGAAGGTAAAGGGACGTTACAGTTTCGTCTACGTTTACGAAGACGGAGAATGGAAGATCAACCACCACCACTCCAGTATCATGCCTGAGGGCATTGTGACTGCTGAGCCCATCACTAAGGAGGAGGTCCGCAGTCTCTTCGGCCTTTGGAACAATGCTCTTGCTTCCAAAGACCCCGAGAAGGTTGCTGCTAGATACAGCAAGGAGAGTGTTCTCCTCCCCACTGTGTCTGATGTTCCCCGTAATGATTACCTCGGAAAGGTTGACTACTTCACAAACTTCCTCAAATTGGAGCCCCAAGGAGAGATCCTCGACGGAAACATCATCATTGGAACCAACTGGGCCCAGGATGCCGGTATCTACGAATTCACAATGGGTGCCACTGGACAGAAGGTTAAGGGACGTTACACCTACGTTTATGTCTTCGAGGATGGCGAATGGAAGATCTCTCAACACCACTCCAGTGTCATGCCTGAGGCAGGAAAGCCCCAGCCAATCTCCGAGGAGGAGGTCAAGAACCTTTTCCAACTTTGGAACTCCGCTCTTGCCACTGAGGACCCCGATGCCGTTGCCAAGCGTTATGCTTCCAAGGCAGTCCTTCTCCCCACTGTCTCTGATGTTCCCCGTACCGACTACGGTTTGATCAAGGACTACTTCGTTGGATTCTTGAAGAAGAAGCCCCAGGGTGAGATTTTGGAGTCCAATGTTACCATCGGACACAACTGGTGCCAAGATGCTGGTATCTACGAATTCACAATGGGTGCCACTGGTGATAAGGTCAAGGGAAGATATTCATTTGTTTACGTTTGGGAGGATGGTCAGTGGAAGATCAGCCACCACCACAGTTCTGTCATGCCTGAGGCCTTCCTTGGACCTGCCCCCAAGCCTGCTGTAGAAGAGAAGGTTGAGGAGAAAGAGACTGTTTTGGCATAAATGAACAAACCCGCTACCATTGTTATAAACTAGAAGAACTTAATTTTGTATAGGAAATCATTATGAATCTACTGGCTTCGCCTCAAGTAAATATTGTAGATCCAAATCACGTGTACTTCATTTGTGTACCAACGCAGGGGAAACAAAAAAGGTCTGCTGCGTCGTCTCAAATAAATATTGTACTTAGCTCCAACTCCACTCTAGGGAGGCGTACATGCAACTTTTTATCATTTATTACTGCTCACGTCGGACTCGGCAGTGTGATTGTCTCCTGATTGTTTCAACTTAAACCAATTGCCCTGCTCTTCGAAGAGCTCCTCTGCTCTTTGAAAGATGAGTTGATCACCCGCTGTCAACGTTCTAATGAGTTCCTGCAAGTCTAAATCGAGTTCATCAATAGTAGGAGAGGCTAATTCATTTCCAGTGCCATCTGCCAGTGAGGTACTCTCACGAAAGTGCGAATCATGATTGGCTGGGTCCGTCAACGCCTTCCCAATCATCGCCGCTTTTGGATGATATCTACATGTCCACATTGCAACCTTCGTCCACCGCTCCATCGATTCATCCAAGTCAGTTTGCATTCCGACAATGACATACTTGTTCAAGTGAGTCAGTGCTACATCAACATCTTTTGTCTTTGGGTCTAGAAACTGAACATAAGCATTATCTACTGCGTTCTTGCAATAGTCAAGATATTCTCGTAATGCTTGTTGATACAATGTCAAATCCTTTAACGCCGCTATTTCTCTTGCCGAAATGACTCTGCTTTGCCAATCATCCAAATCCTGTACGCCAGGTAATTTGCACTTACGAACTAGGCCTGGCGGACCTGTGATAGACCAAGAAAAGCATATATAGAATATCAATCACACAATTCAAAAGTTAGTCATGAACATAATATACGATACATACAATAGTCTTACCTCCACCAAACTGAATTCCATAATGGAAAGATGATAGTAATCTGTCAACCGGATCTCGAAAGGTGCTGAACACCATCGGTGTTTGCGGCAGGACCCATCCAAATAGAGACGTATCGATAGCCACATGAGTATGTAGCGATGGATACAAATCAAACTTTGCAGTCATAAACGTGGTATTCTCTGTCGATTGTAAACCTTTTCTCTTCTTCTTTTTTCGATGTTTTCTTCTTGCATAATGGTGTGGTCCATAGAACAGAGTCGAATGATTGCTATCAAACTCCCAACAGTAAAGTTTTGTCTTAGCACCTTTATCTGGAAAGCAACGCTGATTATTGCCATCACTCCGATCAGTTTTATCATATGAAGACACCCCGTATGGAGGAGCAATCGAGTGATCATCAATTCCCGCCCACTCCGACTGGTTAGTTTCCCAGCCTTGCCAAAGATCTGTGCATCCGCCTACATGAGTTACACAAGTATTCGGTCCTATCTCTGCATGGGAGAGGCTAGCAGCCCCGACTAGTGGCGAGACAAACCTGCGTATGACTGTGGTAGAAGCAGTCTTCGGCAGACGCAGCCAAACCAAAGCACATTGATAAGAATTCGGAAGTTGCAGCTGCTCTAAATAATGATGATCGTATACTTCAGGGGGAGGAACTTCATTCTCCACGCTTTCTATGGGAGCATCAAATATTATTGAATAATGAAATATTATTGAATATGCTGCAAGTGATATGAATATACCGATGAAGACTTGAATCCTTGCTCGTAGGAGTGCCATTTTATTGCTCATTGTATGGTGGTACAAATAATATCTTCATGTTCAACGTCATGAAGATGAAAAAAATCTCTTGAAATTTGACAAGAGACACACAGCGAGGTGGGGAGCCGGGTGGGGAATGGAGTGGGGGGCGTTATGAAGAGTGGGAAGGATAAGGATATCGGAGAAGGGAGGAAGAGAAGGGCCATCGAAGGACCCCAACGGCTCCACAGTCCGAACATGATGCGTTCATATTTGAGAGTGTGTTCGATCAAGTGTCAAAGCGTTTGGAGGAAAAGTTGGATTGGTTTATAGGGAGCACCACGGGCGTGCATGTGTGAAGAAGGGGGCAGGCAGGCTCTGACAAAGGCGCCCCATCACCGCTCTTCAACTCTTGATTTTCATCCGCCATGACAACATCCTCCCTCATGCTGGATTGCCCCACTCCTACAGAGCTAATATGATCTGGAAACGACAGAGGCGCCTCGGGTTTCACTGCAGCCTGCGTCGACTTTGACTTCCTCTTCCTCTTTTCATATTGTTTCCTATTCTTCTGAGACTTTACATCCTTCTTCCTCTTCTCCCCACTCTTCCTCTTTCTATTCCTACCTGCCTGCAATTTCTTGCGCACCGAGTCAACATCTGCAGGTGATGACGCTCGTTGGGACTGATCTGATGGCTCCATGAGGAGGTCGACTAGAGTGAATGTGAATTATTTCTTAGTCTTTGAAAAATAGAGATAACAATAACGTAAATATATAAATATGAAGAGGATGATGTTGATGTTGACGTTCAAAAAACTAAAAGTTTGTGGAGCATGCCATCACTCCGAACGCAATGATCATTCCCCTGCTTCGTCATGCTCACGCTTCCTTTCTTGGTCAATCTTGCGTTTGGTAACAGAGTGAGCTTTTGAAACGAATGATATTATGTCCCTGTACCTTTCACAGGAATACACGTATTTCTACCGGTCCCGTTTTTTAGCTTCTTTGCTGCTTTCTCATCTAAGGTCTGGAAGTAAGAAAACCATCTTCGTGTGTTTGCTAAAGTAGCCTGCAATATCCTTAAAAGATGCTGAAAATACCATTAGGGTTAAGGTATTTTTCTCACACACAGATGGCGCTTTCTCACAAATCAACGTGGGAATCATTATCTACGAGAAATAACCTTAATGGTATCTGATTTTAGAGTTCCGAATCTTTAGCCTCATCTGGCGTGATTGTGGGGATTTTTTTCTGAGCGCGCGGAGCCTCCTTCTCCTCCACGCGCGGGGGTTTGGGGGCTTTTTTAGGCGGGCACAACTTAATCTTTTTTTCGTATCTAGCACAGCTCTGGTAGGGGGAGGGGGTGGGGTATAAATCCACCCCCTGGGATTTTACCCCCGCCTTGGCAAATGCTAGTAAGCTAATTTAGATGGTCATTGTCTCTAAACCGTTCCAGTAAGCTAATTTAGATGGTCATTGTTTCTAAACCGTTACTGGAGCGCTTTGTTGTCATCGTGGAGGAACATAAGATGATGGATGAGTGGATGGTTGCTAAAGCTACTAGTAATTCCTACGTTAAGCAGCAGCAGGAGGGAAAATTCCACCCAGGGGGAGTACCCACTGGGAATTGGGTCCACAGAGGGGGGGGTTATATACGAAAAAAAAGATTAAGTTGTGCCCGCCTTAGCAGGCGGCGTTGGCCATCAAACGAGAAAAGAAAGAATGTAGCAGATGACCGACCGCGACTCACTTGTGTCCTACATTCTCCCAGAGCGCTACTTAATTACTTTTGTACGCTGACAACATGAACGAATGGAACAACAACGGCGCAAATAAGTGTATGAGTGGCAATGCTGTGCGATGTAGACCTGTTAGCGTCGTCCTTCTGCTCTTCTCAACGAATGAACGAGTGGATGGTGACATCTACATACGTGCAAATTGACTTTGTGGAGGGGGGGATTTCATAAATTTGGTTAATCTGGGGTTAATTGTTTGTACCGATTCCTACGTAGAAAAGGCATTGCCAGAGTGTGACGTATCGGTTCTCAAATTTTTTGAGGAGGACGATGGACAGACGAAATCCCCACTCTGCTCGACAAAGTTGTCGATGGCAAGCACATCGGGAATAAGTCAGCCGGCCTTGCTTTTCAAAAGTATTGAAAATTACTAGCGTTTCAAAAGAATGCAAGACCGTAGTCACCTCTTAAATACCTTGTGGGAGGTGCCTACGAAGGCCGATTTTCGAAAATTCCCCGGAGGTGCGAGAATTTTTAGTAAGCGACAACCATCACGATGATGAAAATTGTGCTGCTACGGAATGATGACCCTCCACACAATACTATTGACACCGCTCCCCTAATAAACCGACCGGATCCCCTCTATAGGTTGCTTACAACGCTGCTGTCTGTGGCCGGAGTCGTAATCGCCCCAGAACTCAATGAATAACACTCCGGACACCATGTCGGGGTCGGTCGGATCGGCACAACATTTGGGGTAGAACTCAATTATTTGAATGTAATATATACACACAGCAATCAACCTTGCATCATCCGCTTCATATAGGTTATAGGCGTTGAAAGTTGTGTGGTTTGGGGTTGTTACTGCAAAGAGCGGCCGTGATAATGAAGTATCTCTGATAAAAATATTCAATACAAAATCTCAAAAATCATGTATTATTGCACAATTTATTGAAGGGGGGCGTATAATACTCAAAAGAGCCGCATCTATTGATGCTAGAGCCTATAATGGATGCAGGGTTTGATTGGTATTGGATATAAGTGACAATAAACTTGGCATCGGCTGGTTATATGTCGCGGGAGGAATAGTAATAAATCATCAATTTTCATGCGGCATCGTTCGTTATGCAGAGATGAGCAGCACTATCCGGAATTTAATGCGCAAACCCGCTTTGTATATGGTCTGACTAGAGGGGATTATCTGTATATCATTGGTGTAGAAGGGAAGAAGGAGATATAGGCAATCCTACCCTCTCCACTAGCATGGAAGAGAACTCAACGCATGCCGACATATTCGTGCACTTTGGGACAATGACGGGTCCTATAACCCCAATCAAGCACAGGGCATCCTTCAATAGGTTATATACAATGATGTGAAGCAGTAATTGCCGGTGTGTAGACTATAATGGAAGCAATGTAGTCCCAAAACATAAAATTTCGATTATTTTGGAGAGCCAAAATTGGCACCAATATTTGCAATTATTGAAAAGGAAAGTCAATACATAATACATGGCTGCGCGCAAACATCGCCTCTATATATGAGTCGAGAGATATCGTTGTTTTGGTGCTAATATATGATCATTCCATCATGGTATTGTAGCAGATATGAGCAAAATTGCATGATAGTCGACTTGGACGTCATGCATCAATCACAAGATATTACTCCGCGACAAAGACCCTATCAAACATTACAGCCGTTACGCATCGCCCCTATCGACCAGTATAAGGAGTGCATGCCTTGGGTTGGGTCTAAAGTGATTAGAGCGGGCTGTAATGCTCCAATTTTATGGTGTTGGCATGTTATAGCAGCCACTTGTCAGCTCACCTGCACATGATTATGGGGCAACAGAACGACTTCAGAGACCAAACTATTGTCAATTACCAATGTATATGTACTCCTTTATGAGTTCCATGTATATATTTCATCATGTGACTGATATTATCTGTGGTAAGCGATGATATATGGGCACACATCCCATGGTTTTAGGCATTTTTAGCTCGTTTGATGGTTGGCGCAATTTTTGTGATACTCCTACACAAATCATATCTAATTCCTACGTACGTAGTGTAAATGTCCAATACCACATACGGGATTTTCTCCACTTTGTATCTTTTGCCATAGGGGTGCTATGAACACCAAACTTCCTAAAAATCTCTTCTAAGACCCTTATTAGTTCATATAATCACTGGGTCAGAGGTTTTGGGCTCTAGAAAAATCTCAGAATTTTATGAAATCCCCCCCTATTTGTGGGACGTAAACTTTACAGAGAAGTTGGTAGAATTTTCATCATATCTTAGTTATGACAGGTGCAATTAGCCAAATCCATCAAACTTGCTTGTAGCAACAAGTTCTGCACGATCACATAAAGTGGCCAATCATCTCGCTTCATTGTCTCCAAGCTTTGACTCGTGAACCTAGCCACCACAGTGGCGTCGCCTGAAGCGTATGCGTGAAAGGTTCTTTGGCGCTTTAGAAGAAAGTCGCAGTAACCAAAGATCCCTCCGACATTGTGAAAAGAAGAGATTAAACTCGTGTCATCGTCTCCAATGGCCATCAAATTTGATGAACTCAACGATAGTTCCATCAAATTTGAAGAACTTAACACTTTTGGACTGGCGATTTTCTCAGACCGTTTTCTGTCTCTAGGCACAGCCACTGCACCCTTCAGAACAATGTAAAAAGCGTCGGGATGCGTTTCTTTCTGAAAAATGGGCTCGCCTCCTCTGAAGGTGGTCTCTTCATAGTATGGCCCTATGCCATCAATTAAACTTTTCTCATCCTCACTCAGTTTCTTCTCGTAAGATATTTGTAAAGATGTAGGTTAGCTTGTGGTGAGAGGAATCTGAATCAATAAGATGAGAATTGAGCTGAGAAACATCTGATCGCATGAGATTCTTGTGACCATGCCTTGATTTGCTTTGTATGAGCAATCGTTCTGAAAATTCAAGCGCCTCGAATAGAGTCTCAAACAGAATCAGCTTTCCGTTTTGTTTGTCTTCATTTAACAGTATAGATTGTTTCCATTCAACTTCCTCTTCGAACTTCAGAGAGACTTCGTGGCTTCGTAGCATGCACTCAACACGAGGTAAAACTCCAGCCGCGAATAAAAAGATACCTCTTTTCTCACACAACTTGGCCAATTGACCAAAGCAACTCGTGGCTGCGGAAGCATCCAACAGGTGCATTTCACTGATATCAATAACGACATATCGAGGCATCATAACTTTCGGCTTTACCTGTACCCGCCGGTTCTTCGGAAAGCTATTATTCCGACGTAATCCAGAGATGTGTGTACTTGTGTGTGGACTTGCCATTGACATTTTCTTGACTTCATCTTCACTCACAGATAGCCCAATCTCATTCATGATTTCGTCCATTACCTTCTGAGAAGAACCAAAGAAGACTGGCCCCGATAGTTCTAGCGTGACTATCTTTGGATTGCTCGGATGATAGCCGTGTAACTGCAACAATTGCCAGTGATCATTGCTCCAAACTGCCCTCGATCGCTTCATCACACGCTGCAAGGAGCTTATTCTAGTTGTGGATGCAACATGATCTATCACTGCCACGACAACTCCGAAAATTATCCCGAAATCCATACCGATTATCTGAATGGCAATGAAAGTGGTCAAGAGTACTAAATATTCCATCAAAAAGAGCTTTCTCCCTAATATCAACAAGCCACTCCCATAACAAATCGTAACCAATGAAGATCAAAGTAGATCCAAGGAAAAATAGCGGCGCAACGGAGAGAATGTTGATTGGAGATATGCACACAAAAAGGTATGCAGCCATTATGAAGACACCAACTAATCTAGAGTGACAACCAGTTCTATACGTGAAGATTGTTTGCGAGAAAATATACGAGCCTGCAAACCAGCCAGAGTTTGGGTTAGCATAAGTAAAGAATGATAGAATGTGTCAAAAAGAAACTGATTGAACCACAACTCACCTGTAAATCCAAACAAGAGCCCTGACATGAAATTGGACGCCCCAACGGTGACCATTTCCTTGTTTGTATCTAACGGCTTGCCCATGTCTATCGACACGGCAGCAATATCCAAGCAAGATGCGAAGGCAACAACAAATAACATTCCTACCCACGTTTCCCATGCACTTCTTGATCATGGACCAATGCACGAGATTGAAGTCTACGAGATGAATCAACTCTTTTGGTGCCACCGGTGGAGTTTCCTCTCCTATCCATCCACTATCCCTTGCCTCGTCGAGAGTGACAGAGCAAAGGTAAAGTACTAAATAAAATAATCTGGTATAGCTCCAGGCGTAGGAAGAACAGCGGTCATTTTTTGCCTTCGCGCGATTATTGATTGTCAAAATCAACGCCGCAGTAATCCAGGTGTGGCAAGTAGTAGCAGCGTGGGTTTCCAAAAGGTAGGCCCCAGTCCTGAGATTGTTGTCCATCGACTTCCCTATACACAATGCAACGCCAGCTTCCAGACAGAAATATCCAATGAAATCCAGATAGTCCCCTCCGATCACAGGCAATTGAAAAGATAACGCTGATATGAAATGTCTACTGAGGGGGCGGCTTGGGGCGGACATCTAGCAGTAGGGTGACGAGAAGGCGCGAAAACTAATGGGTGGCTGGAGGGGCCGGTGGGTGGTGAGTGTAGCATCAGCCGAGGCCAAGAGCAAGCGTTCCCAAAATATAACCTCTTCAATAGTCCCACCGTCAT
>JAHBBA010001236.1:0-32449 GCA_018806925.1 Skeletonema costatum
TAGTAAAGTCTGGCCGTAAACGTACAAGCTATTTTGGTCAGTACTGTGTACGTATTGAAGAAGGAGTTCCTGTGACGGGGAATCTTTCTGTCATGATCGTAGCCAGTGAGTTTGACCAAGATGTGCGACGTTTAACCGCTGATGATGGCTTTCATCACGGTATAATTGTGTAGCAAGCAAGTAGTAACCTACTAAAGAGAATAGACGGATCAATTATCATTGATCTGCGCCTAAGGGAAACTACCGTGTAATACTACGTAGTTACCAAGCACTAAGGAACGACGGTGTTTGTTTAGTTTATCAGACCCAATAGCTCTACAAGCGTAGCAACGAACGCATCAGAACATTGTCCGCCTCCGAATAGTTCACTGACTTTATTTGAGCAATATCCTCAACAAGTTTTGTCTTACGACCTCGACCCTTCTGATTAATAACAGAGTGAGACCGTGGTGAGCGCTCTGTTGATCGACGGGACCCTAGTGATTCGCTCGGCGAAAAGCTTTAAAGAACCAGTACACACATCATCCGCACAGGGGTCACAGGTAGGAAGCGACGGCCTCTTTCCTTCTACTCATCAGGTAAAACCAGCCGTGTACTAGGCTACAAGAAAGACTTTCGGAGGAGTGTAAGCAAATATGGCAGCAGCTGTAAATTACAGGGCAATGTTGGGAAGACTTGGGTTTACGCAGGATGCCCAAGCCTTCATTAGCGATGCCATCAAGGGGTGGGTTTGACACTCTTGCATCTCTAGATGTCCTCGTGTCGGGGGATCCCACTGGAGGGAATTTCGTGAAATCAATGCGTAGGCCAGGAGGTGATAGCTCAAATGGGGTGCTCGTGTCTTTCAGGGCCGAGACCAATTTTAAGTCTCTCTTGTTTTTCCTCAGGCATAAGAAGAGGACCAACAGGACAGTAGTTATCGGAGATATCACCCTGGCCAACATTACCGCTCTAGCCATGCGCCAGGAAAAGGAGGTAGAAGATAAAGCGAATTTCGTGACACCCGAAAACCCCAAGTTTGATCCCGACGATTGGGCACAGAGTGCAGAGAACGTGTTGGATTTCGTATCGAAGCACCCCGGAGTGACAGGAATCCCTGTCTCTTATGTACTTCGTGATACGTTACGTGTCAAGGCGGAAGCAGATGACCCCGCGTTCGGACGAGTTGATAGCGAATATGCCTCAATGGAAGAAGAGATGATTAGCCGCGCATCTATCCTCAGTTCCACAGCCGTAGCCACTATGACCGATGCAGAATTGGAGGACGTAGGGCCTTTTACCGACATCTTCCTCATGGATAGTGCCAAGGTCTATGATTTGCTAACTACTTTATTCGGGGACAAAGAATACTATACCTATATTCGAAACGCGGGTAAGAAGAAGAACGCCATTAATGGAAGGAAAGCTTGGTTTGCGTTGTTTAAGCACTTCGTCGGGCCTAACTTTCTTGAACACATCCAAACAACGAGTGAGGCAACACTCAGAAGCTTGAAGTACATGGGAGAAGGAAGGAAATTCAACTACGAGCAGTTCGTCACAGCTCAAAAGAGGGAACATCATCGCCTAGAAAACCTCGAGAGACACGGGGGGAGGAAGCTCACTGAGAGTGAGAAGCTTAGATATTTCAAGCAAGGGCTTCAACATAGCGCTTTGGAGAACATTAAGATCTTCATTGCTAACGATGCAGCGTGTCGTGCTAGCTACGACAAGTCTGTTGACGCGGTAAAAGAGTTCATCCGTAATCAGATGCAGGCCGTACCCTCTGCTCTCAGAGTTGCGTCGGTAGGCGTCGAAAATCATGCATCAAGTCTCACTGCAGATGAGGTTGCTGAATGCGATATGTGGATGAAGCAGGAAGATTGGGACAAGAAGCCATTGCTGAAAAGAAACGTATCTTCGAACTTCGAAAGAAGTTGAGGAATGAACGTAAGAAGAATGGTGTTGCTCCAAACCCGACCTTAAAGAAAGCCGAAGCGAAGGTCAAGAATGAAAAGAAAAAGAGCAGAGGCCTGAAGAAGCAGAACGAGTCGCTGAAGAGGAGGATTTCAGCCATGTCACGTGTTACCGTGAAGGAAGAAGATGTCTCTGACGATGATGATAGCGTAGAAGAACAGACGAACGCTAATCATCCTGCTTTGACAAGGGGTCCTGCTATCAAGAAAAAGGAAAGAAGCGTAAGAGTTGACTCATAACATCTAGTGGAAGCATTGGATAAACTTTCATTAGATGTAAAACGACAGAGGGTTGGAATAGCACATGTGTCAGCCTTACGGACGGTACGCATTTCCGAAACACGCACGCTCAGATTTGCTGAACAAGGGGAATGTAATGCAGAGATAGATAACCATGCAGATACAACGGTGATGGGAAGAGATAGCTTAGTGGTGGGTGATTATGAACAGCCAGTTAATGTCGTTGGATGGAACCCAGAGTCGCAAAGCCAAGAGTTCAAAACAGTTTCTGCAGCAGTGATGTACATCCATCCTCAAAACGATGCAGAAGTTACATCCTTGTTTTCCACCAAGCCATTCATCACCCCGACCTGAAGCATCACCTCATCTGTCCCATGCAACTTCGTGTGAACGGTGTCAAAGTAAATGAGACACCGAAACACTTAGAAGAGAACGCAACCGAGGCCACCTTTGCCTTACAAGCCACGGCGAAGGACCTAGAAGAAGAATTGACCATTCCGTTCAATCTGCAAGGTGTCACAGCTTACTTACCCGTATGCAAACCGTCCCAAGAAGAATATGAAGAGGCCTTAATTCCCAAGATCGACATGAACTTTGGAGGACCTACCGTGGAATCCAAAACCGACCCTTCGTTTATGGAGTCAGAAGAAGCCATGGTAGATTATAATGGTCGAGTAGTTAGTGGAGCTTCATCAAGGGGACATGATCAACGTGTGATCAGCGCTGTCAATTCAAACTTTCAAGCAGATGAAGAAGCTTCATAACTCGGACTACCGTCCTATCGTGTGTTTTAGACAACTTGGTATGTGTGAAGGCAGTCAAGTCTCGTCGAGCCCCAAGCTCAACAGACCCGATGCAATTGGTCAAGAAATGGAAGATCCCATATAGCGCCGCAAAGAGAACAGTCAAGTTTACGACTAACCGTATGAAGAAGACGGTGGTTGCATCCATCCTTGAGTAGACTTTCAGAACAAACGATAGAGCCTTGAGATATAACAGATTGCGCCATGATATCTACAGCGATACGCTGATTTCTGGTACGAAGTCTTGGAAGAGGCAGAATAAGCATGCACAAACGTTTGCCACTCGTTTCGGTTGGGTAAGAGCATATCCAATGCAGAAGAAGGGACACGCCTCATCAAGCTCTTTCGATGTTGTTTCAACAGTGTGGAGTACCGCCTGTAATGATCGTCGATTATAGTAAGGAGCAGACTGAGGGTGAATTCCGCCGCAAGTGCCAAGAAGCACAATGTAGATTGAAGCCATTGGAGCCGTACACACCAAAGGCGAACGCAGCAGAAAGTCTTGGTGTTAGGGAACTCAAGAAGGGTACAAGACGTAAAATGATCTCATCAGGCAGTCCGAAACGTCTGTGGGATCATTGTATTGAGTTAGAAGCCTTAATCAGGAGCCACACGTCGTCGGAGATCTTCATGCTCAATGGTGAGACGCCTGAGACTTATATGACCGGTCAAACAGCGGATATCAGTCAATTATGTGAACTGGGTTGGTATGAGCACGTCATGTTTCGAGATACAGCGGTAACTTATCCTGAGGATAACGAGGTATTAGGACGTTGGTTGGGCCCAGCTATTGATGTGGGTCCGGCGATGACTGCTAAGATCTTGAAGTCAAATGGTGAGGTTGTATACAGGACTACATTTCGTGCCTTAACTCCTGAAGAAGTAGAAGACGAGACTCATCAAACTATGAGACAACTGTTTGATGCTCGTATTCAGGGGACAATTGGAAATCCAGCGTGCGATGAAGATTTCGATAACATTCCTGATTCTGAAACACCTTCATTCGATGTGTATTTCGATGAAGTGCAGCCTCAGCCGACTGCTCCAGATGAGGATGAAGGAGAGCTCCTCATGGGTATATTTGGCGATGTTGGCGAAGTGGAATTGCCGACGCCTGAAGCCGATGACGAATACGTCAATGTTACCATCACGTTGCCGCGTGGTGGTGGCAGTTCTAGGGGACGAGTTGTTAGCAGGAAGCGCGATGGAGATGGGAACCCCATTGGTAGGAAGTCTGCTAACGCAGCTGTAGATTCACGCATGTATAATGTTGAGTTTGCGGATGGTGAAGTCACTGAGCTAACAGCAAATATCATTGCGACAACGATGATTGCCAACTGTGACGAAGAAGGGAACGAATACCTACTATTGGACTCTATTGTAGATTTCCGCAGGGATGATGCTAAGGCATTATCAATCAAGGATCAGAAAGCAGTGAGGAACGATAGAGTATACATGAAGAAGTCAACGAAGGGATGGGAGCTCTGCTGTAAATGGAAGGACGAAAGCACTTCTTATGAGCCCCTATCCTTGTTGAAAGAATCACATCCCGTTCAGACGGCTGAGTTTGCTGTTGCCGCAGGTATTGACGATCAGCCTGCTTTTAATTGGTGGGTTAAAGCTGTCTTGCGTCGACGTGACCGAATCATAGCTCAAGTGAAGTCACGCCAAACTCGCTACTTGAAGAAAAGGTTCAAGTTTGGTATTGAAGTCCCGAAGACAATTAAGGAAGCCTATGCGATCGATAAGAAGAATGGCAATACAAAGTGGGCAGACAGTATTGCGAAAGAATTACGCAACGTCAAGGTTGCATTCAAGATTCTCGATCAGGATGATAGGGTGCCTATTGGTTATCAGCAGATTCGTATGCACTGGATCTTCGATATTAAGATGGAGGACTTTCGTTTCAAAAGCAGAATCGTTGCAGCTGGCAATATGACTGAGCCGCCGACTTCGGTCACTTACGCGACTGTAGTGTCGAGGGAGACAGTTCGGATTGCTTTAACGATGGCTGCGTTGAATAATTTGGACGTCAAAGCAGGGGATATCCAGAACGCTTACATCACTGCGCCATGTGCAGAGAAAATTTGGACTACACTTGGCCCGGAGTTTGGTATAGACCAGGGGAAACGTGCCATTATTGTCAGGGCATTATATGGACTTCGGTCTAGCGGTGCTTCTTTTAGGAATCACTTGGCCGATTGCATGCGTCATTTGGGTTATACCAGTTGTCCGGCAGAACCGGACCTATGGATGAAACAGGTAGTCAGGCCTGAATATGCAAACGACAGTGATCCAGGGGACATTGAAGCGGGTAAAGATGCGCAGAAGAAGAAGCCTTCAAAGAAAGAAAAGAAGAAACAGCGTAACAAGGATGACGGAGACAAAATGTATTGGTCCTATGTCCTTTGTTATGTTGATGATATCTTGTGTATCCATCATGACCCTTTATCAGTTATGACGAGGCTTGATAAGTACTTCAAGTTCAAGCCTGGAAGTATCTCCGAGCCTAACATTTACTTGGGTACAAAACTCAAGAAGATGACTCTTGAGAATGGCGTGGAGTGCTGGGCATCGTCGCCTTCGAAGTATGTTGAGGAAGCAGTCCGCAACGTTGAAAAGTACTTGAAGGATTTAGATTCTGATAGATGGAAGTTGCCTAAACGTGCCGAGAACCCTTTTGCGATGGCATGTGAACCGGAGTTAGACACTTCACCGGAGCTCAGTCCTGATCTGGCCTCATTCTATATGTCTGAGATTGGAGTCTTAAGGTGGATGGTTGAGATTGGCCGCATTGATATCGGTACTGAAGTTTCTATGTTATCGTCCCACATGGCAATGCCTAGAGAAGGTCACTTAGATGCTATGCTTCATGTGTTTGCACACGTAAAGCAGAAGCATAACAGCAGGTTGGCGTTGGATCCGACATATCCTTTGATCGATGAACCTAAGTTTGTCAAATATGATTGGACGGAACAGTACAATGGGGCGAAGGAACCAGTTCCAGCAAATATGCCAAGGGCATTGGGTAAAGAAGTGGATCTTAGATTGTACGTGGATAGCGATCACGCAGGTGAGAAGCTCACTAGGCGATCTAGATCTGGGTGGCTGATTTACATGCAATGTGCATTGATAGCTTTTCATTTGAAGAGACAGTCCACTGTTGAGACGAGTGTGTTCGGTGCCGAGTTTTGTGCTATGAAGACGGGTATAGAAGCCTTGCGTGGGATTCGATACAAGTTACGTATGATGGGGATTCCATTGACGGGACCCTCGTTTGTATACGGAGATAACATGTCTGTCATTCACAATACTCAACGGCCTGAATCCACTCTGAAGAAGAAGAATTGCTCCGTCGCATATCACTTTATTCGTGAAGCTGTAGCGATGGACGAATGCCGCACTTGCCACATTAGAACCGAAGACAATCCAGCGGATTTACTTACGAAGGTTTTATTCGGTAGCAAGCGTCGGCGACTTGTCAGGAAGATTCTTTATGATATCTATGATTGATAGATTGAGGGGACAAAGCTTGGGGAGAATGCTTTGTAAAGGGAATTTGTCAGACTTATTGTCGTGGGTAGTTCATGGGGAACTACGCAACGTCAAAGGGAACTAGTAAAGTCTGGCCGTGAACGTACAAGCTATTTTGGTCAGTACTGTGTACGTATTGAAGAAGGATTTCCCGTGACGGGGAATCTTTCTGTCATGATCGTAGCCAGTGAGTTTGACCAAGATGTGCGACGTTTAACCGCTGATGATGGCTTTCATCAGGGTATAATTGTGTAGCAAGCAAGTAGTAACCTACTAAAGAGAATAGACGGATCAATTATCATTGATCTGCGCCTAAGGGAAACTACCGTGTAATACTACGTAGTTACCAAGCACTAAGGAACGACGGTGTTTGTTTACTACCACGTGATAGCGACGCCGATACGATAAAAAAGGGCTCGAGCCGTACAGAAGATGCTTCGTTACTATCATGGCCAACTATAATGGGTCTCTAGAAGCAGTTGATTGTCATATTCACAACGTGAGATACGATATGGTGCTTGAATGTGAGCCGGCGGTCCTCTCAGATGTCTCATCAGGTCACCTATGACGTGGTAGCGACGCCGATACGACCAAAAAGGGCTTGAGCCGTACAAAAGATGCTTCGTTACTATCATGGCCAACTATAATGGGTCTCTAGAAGCAGTTGATTGTCATATTCACAGCGTGAGATACGATATGGTGCTTGAATGTGAGCCGGCGGCCGTCTCAGCTGCCTCATCAGGTCACCTACGACGTGGTAGCGACGCCGATACGACCAAAAAGGGCTTGAGCCGTACAGAAGATGCTTCGTTACTATCATGGCCAACTATAATGGGTCTCTAGAAGCAGTTGATTGTCATATTCACAGCGTGAGATACGATATGGTGCTTGAATGTGAGCCGGCGGTCCTCTCAGATGTCTCATCAGGTCACCTACGACGTGGTAGCGACGCCGATACGACCAAAAAGGGCTTGAGCCGTACAGAAGATGCTTCGTTACTATCATGGCCAACTATAATGGGTCTCTAGAAGCAGTTGATTGTCATATTCACAGCGTGAGATACGATATGGTGCTTGAATGTGAGCCGGCGGTCCTCTCAGATGTCTCATCAGGTCACCTACCATGTGATAGCGACGCCGATACGATAAAAAAGGGCTTGAGCCGTACAAAAGATGCTTCGTTACTATCATGGCCAACTATAATGGGTCTCTAGAAGCAGTTGATTGTCATATTCACAGCGTGAGATACGATATGGTGCTTGAATGTGAGCCGGCGGTCCTCTCAGATGTCTCATCAGGTCACCTACGACGTGGTAGCGACGCCGATACGACCAAAAAGGGCTTGAGCCGTACAGAAGATGCTTCGTTACTATCATGGCCAACTATAATGGGTCTCTAGAAGCAGTTGATTGTCATATTCACAGCGTGAGATACGATATGGTGCTTGAATGTGAGCCGGCGGCCGTCTCAGCTGCCTCATCAGGTCACCTACGACGTGGTAGCGACGCCGATACGACCAAAAAGGGCTTGAGCCGTACAAAAGATGCTTCGTTACTATCATGGCCAACTATAATGGGTCTCTAGAAGCAGTTGATTGTCATATTCACAGCGTGAGATACGATATGGTGCTTGAATGTGAGCCGGCGGCCGTCTCAGCTGCCTCATCAGGTCACCTACGACGTGGTAGCGACGCCGATACGATAAAAAAGGGCTTGAGCCGTACAGAAGATGCTTCGTTACTATCATGGCCAACTATAATGGGTCTCTAGAAGCAGTTGATTGTCATATTCACAGCGTGAGATACGATATGGTGCTTGAATGTGAGCCGGCGGTCCTCTCAGCTGCCTCATCAGGTCACCTACGACGTGGTAGCGACGCCAATACGATAAAAAAGGGCTTGAGCCGTACAGAAGATGCTTCGTTACTATCATGGCCAACTATAATGGGTCTCTAGAAGCAGTTGATTGTCATATTCACAACGTGAGATACGATATGGTGCTTGAATGTGAGCCGGCAGTCCTCTCAGATGTCTCATCAGGTCACCTATGACGTGGTAGCGACGCCGATACGACCAAAAAGGGCTTGAGCCGTGAAACAGATGCTTCTATACTATCATGGCCAACTATAATGGGCCACTACGGCCTTCCAAATTGGACCTCATAATTTTTTTCGTGGCTGTGGCTACGGTGTTTTGTTATAAATGGGCTTCAGCAGTGACAAATCTACTTTGTTATCATCGTAACCGAATAATATTTGCCACTAGATCTGTTGATTACGATATACACAGCGTTACATACGATATGGAGGTTGATTGTGGTGCTGGTGGCTGCTTTTGCATCGTGCCTACACTTACTTTTGTGATGCAGACAGCAAAGTACATTACATTGAATGCGTTACAATGCTAGTATATGCACGGGTAATTGATAATACGATTCTGCCTTATGGCATCTTTGACCCCATATGAGCATCGATCCCTCCATGAGTAAGACATGTAAAGAGGCACACTGGTTGTTTTGTTGATTTGTGTCGAAGATGCGAATTTGCGATGCATGGTATGTGAATGCTCTTATTTTATTACTTGTGGATCACAGTTGTACTCATCTTGAATTTTGTGAATAAAGCAGCAAGTTGTAATAATGGATGCTTTTCAGTGATAGTTACGTTCCATACTCGGCATGCTCTTGAGTTGTTGTTCTTCCAGCTTTTGATTTGAACTTGTTTGCCTTAATTATCTTGTCTGCATGATGACACACTCTTCACTAAATGTGTATTTAATTCGAGCCTCTGTCGTGTAGGAGGGTTTTCACTCATGATCAGCATACAACAAAACTACGATAAACTCAAGCTATCTACCTTGCCCCTCTCTACATCCATAAGTATACATTTGAAATTGTTCAAAAAAGATTGTTTTCTTTCCTTTTCATTATAGCCCTCTCGTATGAGGGCTTACTCTGTATTACGTGTAGACAAAACTCGCCTCCGAACCAGTCGTCTGCTCCTCCCGTATAGTTAATAATCTTCTTGTAGCCGGACATGGCAGCAAGCTGTGCAGCCTGTTGACTACGTCCGCCCATCTTGCACGTAAAGACGAGGGTATCCTCTTCTGCACTAGGTTTCGGAAAGTTGAATTGCGCCTCGAATGATTTGTCGTCCATGTCAAAGGCGCCCATCATGGTAATTTGAGGTAGGGGTAGGATGTGTACTTTTTCTGACATTGTTCCGGTACCCATCATAATTTCGGGTTCACCTCGTACATCAATGACCACGTAGTTCTTGTCCCCAGTACCATTATCCACGTGCGATAGAATCTCTGTCATTTCCGCCTTGTCGATATTGGTTATGGTTGGCGGTTGCTGGTCGTCGTCGTCGCTGCCACCATCGCTGCTAAGAAACATCCTTTGCAAATCGCGACCGTGGAGGGAACGATAACTTTGAAGTTACCGAAGATACCGACAGATGCCGCGGACTCACGAAGCATGGTCGGTTGAAGGAGAGGACTCCACTGATGGAACTAACATAAATAAAGAGGGACAGTAGCAGCATCGCATAGAGAGGGAAGATGTGTATGTGGAGGCAGGGGGATGGGGCAAGGGGCAAGCAAGGCAGATAGAATACTAGGCTGGCTTTTTATGCGTGTTTGATGGACACTCCCGCCAAATTAACTTGACGCGATTTGTGGGGGCAGCTGTGCGTGGCACTTGGTTGATTCAACTACTGGTGGGTTAGTTGATGCTGCTGGCCTCGAGTAAGGTATGACATGAGCTTGAGAGCTTGCATATTTATTGTTTAGTTTGAAGGTAGGAGGGTCATGACTTCACACACCCAAGTTATTGATTTGTGTCAATGATGCGTATTTGCGATGCAGGGTTTGTGAGAATAATCATATGTTCTAATTTGTTCATCACTACATCATTAATCTTATCGGTACTGGGGATGGGGTCTATTCATAAACATAACTGTACATAGACCTGCCCTGTGTGTGAATCACTTTCAACTGATTACTCTAGATAGTCGCCCTCATACAATCTTTTCATGCAGTATATACTCAATTTTTGGATCACCCCGTGCCAATTGATCTGCAGGAACCCATCCACGTCTTGGTGGCTACTTGTGGTTCTGGCTATAGGGGACAGTCCGAACACATTAATTCTACCTCTGTGTCCAAATCAGGATTACCTTCTTCATCCAAACCTGTGCAATATTTCCTAACTATTGCCCACCCCGCAAAGTCGTCATCAGTCCAATACTTTACGACAAAGCTTACCATCTGGCCATTCCAAGTGTCTTCTCTTCTGTCACCATTATACGGCACGTATACGTCCCAACTAGATTATTCTCTCTCACGCTCATAACCTCCATCTGCGACACTACTTGTTCCAGACAGTTCAATATGAGAAATACATTCATTCAAGAGTAAATTTTCTGCCTGTTTTTGAGATCTAGCGATGTGCACTTTTGCAAAATGTTCATCGTCAAAGTGAACCAAATCATTCCTCTCATCCCAGCCACTATGGCCAGTAATTAGGTTACTCCCCTCAAATTGAAAACCATCAATCCCATCAGGCCCCCAAATCCTTTCACGATTATTCATCGAATATTTCAGAAGTGGTGATAGTTTCTTCAGATTCTCTTCCGTAAACATCAACCTGCCATAGCGAATGTCCGCACTCCTTAGCTTCTTCCAAATATATTCCATGCCAACTTTGAAGGCTTCCTCCATATTTGCCATATGGGACACATCGACCAACTCAATGATAAAATCAAGGTCCAGGGTGTTTTTCTCCTCCATCCTATTCGTCCGCTTCATATATTCTATGATAACAACTTCACATAACTTCCTCCCCTCTTCAAATTCATACTTGTCATAAAATACAGCCAATTCGGATGCATCACGCACCTTCATTTGGCGTGCAGCAATGGGACTATCAAGAAATAACATCATTCTTTCCCATACACCAATAGTAAATCAGGGAACGAAATAGTTAGGTCATCTTTCTCTTTCATGGGCGTACTTAGCATCGTATCGATGTATTTGCTTTTACTGGCTAGTGTTAGAGAATGATACCATTGTATGCATTCATTCTTCTCATTACTGCTACTGCTTCCGAGAATCACCTTTAAATCTGGACGGCTCGATCGTAGCGTCTTCGTCGGTCTATCGTTGTCATCGTGGTTGGTTTCGCTTTCCATTATTACTATTGTTATGTCAGATTTTTAGAGATTGGCTGATTCACGCACCGTAGGCTTCTGATAGATGATTTGCGCTGCTGACAGTCTTGAGACTTCTTGAGAGCATAAGTATCTCGGCCGCGGCAGGAGTGAGGAAGATGATCGACCAAACAGGGCACACAAAAGTCTTTCATCGCTTCAACAACGAAACTGTGATGTGGATGTGGAAAGTGTATAATTCACAATTTTAGTTTACCGACCAAGGCCTGCAGTGGATTTGGAGGATAAATTTTTGGGAATCGGTATCTAATTGTACGCAGCAGCTCAGGCTTCTAATATCTTAAAAGACAGCATCTCCAAATCAGCGATATTTTTCAGAAACAAGAAACATAAAATCTCAACGGGTGTAAAGTGCAGCTCAGGCTTCTATTATCTTGAACAGCTGCATGATGAACAAGAAGACTGAGCACGGTGGGGAGTGGGGCACATGAAAGTTTAAGAAATTAATTCTACAACACATCACTACTATTCATGTTTGACACAAGCCTCATAAGCATTGAGTACTTCTGCTTTTGCTTTATCAAAGTCATCTTTATCCTGGCTGTGAAAAAATGTGCCAATAATGGTTTGAGCATCTTTTTCAAAGGAATCGTTTGCAAGATAGTCATGATACATCCTGGCAACGGCAAGAGCAGTGTCATTGAATGATACAATTTGGTCGAGACATTTTTCACTCATGTCACAATAACCTACTCGATAAGAGAATGGCGTTGCTTTGGTGGTAGCATTTGAGTATGGCTTGGTTACCCTACAATATAGGTCACCAATCTTCTCAGCGATCTCATGGATTATCTGCCTCTTGACTTCATCAGTTTCATCACCCTCCAATTCGACTGTAAATAAGACACCTTGTACTACATAGTTCTTGGAATTCCTCAAAAGAACACCTTTGGTATCAAGAACTGAAGCCATCCCAAGAGATGCAATGCCTAGATCGATAAGTTCTCCAATAGCATTTTTCAATTTAAAGGTCCAGGCTGCTGCGCCATCAGAAGAACGCACAATTCGGAGGAGGCAGACATCTCCCTTTACCCACTGCATGGTGAGAGAAAGTTGATTATTGCTTGATGGCGTCTGTGGTGTTTTTGGAGACTTTGGGGCACCTCTTTTAGGTAGTGATTTCCTGGGAGGAGTACAAGCAGTCCCCATGATGAAGTTGGTTCTATGGGGTGATGGTTAGTGATGCCGCAGCTGCATGTGAGAAATCAGAGTGTCACAGTTATGTATTAATACGGCAGTAGTCACTGCAGCAACCATTTCGAGGAGTGCAGAAAAGGAATCTACATGAAATTTGGGTCCAGAGAGTGATTGGGATTGTTATTAGACTTACTATTAGTGGTATTATTGTTGATTTGCATGTGCAGATTGTGAGGCTTGTCAAAAAAAGGGTGACGAAATCGGCGATAATTTTGAAGAAACGAGAAAAGACAGCATCTCCAAATCAGCGATATTTTTCAGAAACAAGAAACATAAAATCTCAACGGGTGTAAAGTGTTACGAGGTAGGTACATATGTAAAAATAATATATATACTTAAAAATACCAATACCTTGCATTCCTGCGCAGTCTCAAGAAATTCACGTAAGTTACTATGACTTTGTCTAGCCTACTCACATTATTGGATACAGAACTTACACATACACGTACAGTATGGTAGTAACTTCCCCTACTGGACGGACAGTCAGACAGACAAAACTTTTGGCAGAACAGAATTCTGGGTTAAGCTCTGGCCCTGCGCGGCAAGGTAGGGAAAAGCTCAGTCCGCACGAAGCCTGGATAGAAGGCCTCGGGCTAAGAGCCCCGCGAGCCGCGAGGCCATCCCAAAAAAAGACCTCATCAGGTCACCTACGAGGCTGTAGCAAGTAGCAACGCTGATATATGTAATAAAAGAGCACAAGTAGTGACAAATCTACTTATATATCATCGTAACCGAATATACTGGGCCATTAGAAGCTGTTGATTGCTGTATTCACAGGTTTGTTCACGATATGGTGGTTGGATGCGGTGCTGGCGGCCATCTAAATTGGACCTCATCAGGTCACCTACGTGACTGTAGTAACGCTGATAAAGAGCTTGTCACTTGATATTTGGTTTGGCGGTCATCCCTACTTAGATTTCATCAGGTTGCCTAATGTTTGTAGCATGGCGGATCGATACGTCGTTAAAGAGCGTGAGCAGAGACAAATCTACCTATATACTATCGTATCCGAATATAATTGGCCACTAATTGTTGTTCATTGCTTTATCGACAGCGTTATTTACGAAATGGTGGTTGAATTCAGTGCTAGCAACAAGCTCAAATTGGACCTTATCAGGCCACCTCGGCCTCAGCATGTACCTCCAAGCCATTAGGAACGCTGATTCACTATAAAGAGCATGCGCAGACAAATCTTCTTCTATACTATCATAGCCTTTGTAGCCGACTATAATGGGTCTCTTTATATTCACAGTGTTACATACGAGCTGATGGTTGAATGTTGTGCTAGCAGTTAAAAATGGTCTTCTTTTCCATCGTACTTGTCAATAACGGGTTGCTGGATGCACTTGATTCCTATCGTTATAGCTACGCAGCTAAGTTGAAACCAATCCCCTTATATATTTATTCATTTTATCTACTTAACGTATATGAATATTGCCTATCTCACGCATTTGCAAAGTGTCGAATATTCCAAATCACACATCAAACATGTCCATTGGATGTAAGCATTTTTCTTGTGTGCAACTTCATTCCAACGGCGATCATCCTAATCGGCTCTGTAAGCTTTCCCTTCAAGCCCTTCTTTCGCTGTCTTGAGTCACGGGTGGTATAGCGACGATTCTCTTTTCTTGCGCTTATTTTGTTTTGAGGCTTTCTTATTTTGCATGGCTGTAGGGTAACCTTTGTCAGATTGAGGAATTCGGGTAGACGCTTTGGCTTGAGAAGCTTTGGCAACACCTTTCCCGCCCTTCCACTCCATCGCGGCTTTGTTGGGAGTTGGAAAAGTGACAGGCGCTGATCTATTGTAATAATGCGAAGTGGAATCATTGCATACCAGGGTACCTCTTTTCTTTTGTCTTTCTGCGGCAGTTGCAGAAGCCTTGACGGTGGGGACTTTGTTCTCTCTATCCTCATATGGGAGTACTTCATATCCATCTTCGGCATTTTCAGTCAGAGTCTCTTGTGATTCTATCCACTGAAGATCACCTCCAACCATTACATGCTCTCGCGGTACTAACCGCTGAGCATCACCTTGAAGCATACCCAAACCCAAATTCTCCTCTTGTGCTTCTACAACTGCAGTCTCTTCCTGATAATGTGCTCCCATTAAATGTACAATACCAGACTCATCATCATCCACAATATCATTTGTGCCTGATGACCATCCATCAACGTCACAACTTCCACAAGGTGTTCTAGGACAGTAATAGTCCTTTGCCACGGACATATCACCACATTGCATTTTCTCCCTTACGTTTTGGACACTGTCATCCAACCCAATTGCCAATCCCTTGAGGTTGTCAATCACAGCCTTGTTCAATCTACCAAATGATAGTTTCTTTTTCTCTTTGACGGCTGGATCCCACCTAACTTTCTTCCTGGCTGCGTCGGAGATTACAGAGCGCTTCTCATACATTTCATTCTGGTCAATCACAACCACTTTTAGAATGCTCTTTGATGCATTTCCCGTAACAGCAGGTGCAGATGAAGATGCAGGCGCAGCAGCAGCAGCAGCAGGCTCTTTACTGCGGTTGATCCCAACATGGTTCTTCCCTCTCCTTTTCCATGGAGTCATCGGACTTGAAGCCTCGTTTGTTATGTACCTGTTCAACATTCTTTGAAATTGTTTCGCCCCGGTTTACGCCGCGGTTGAGTTTGATTGGATCGACTTTCATTGTGATTGTGTGCATTTACAGTCTGCCCATGCAAAAGAGAGCGGCTTGAGACAAATCGCTGTATAGTTGGCAGGGTCGGCATGCAGCCCAGGGTTGCGGTAAGCTGTAGGCGACGGTGAGTGACGCCTCGGTGGCGTTAGATGTTCACCTGAGAACTGAGAATGCTGTTCCGGGAATACTTTTCATGATCTCCTTCCTGCGTTGAAATATTTAGAGGGCTTTGCCCTCTTCTTGCCCGTGTCATTTGATATTATGTACTCCTACTATAGGCAATAGTTACATAGGTTGGAGGGCGTGCCCTCTAGAGCGCAAGACTTGCCCTTTGCGAGAAATGAGAACACCCTCGCTCATTGACAGGGAAACATACGCAAAATAAGAAAATGAGAATCAGATGGGTGGTCGTTTTGTTGGGAAGGAAGTTTTTTTACCTCCACTTTTGCATTTGGGCGATGCAAGCAAGAAAGCTTTCCACTTCACACATAACTTTTCAGCGGCCTCACTTATTTTTACTTTCAGCAGAGACAATGATACTTAGGAGTAATGCTTTAGCAGAATAATAATACAAACAACCCACCATGCAAGCGGGGAGCCCAAGGACCACGGCAGTTCGCCAATGGGCCAAACCGGATCCTTTACGGCTATGCGGATACATCACCATCGAAGCAAAATGGGAGAATGGTGTCTAATTCACAGCAGCCTGCCGCTCCACAAATGCGATCACCGCCTCAGAGAATGCAACGCCAGCCCCAGCAAGCCCAAGTCGTCAGCCACCGCCAGGTATGTCTTACGCACAGCAGCCTGCCTCTCCTAGAATGCCAGTGTCCTCGCCTAGAATGCAACGCCCTCCCCAGCAACACAACAACAACGAACAGGTCAGCTTTCATCACAACAGATGCCTGCGGCTTCTCCAGAATGCAACGCCCTCCCCAGCAGCCACAGAGCCGTCCTCAACAACCTACAAGTCAGCCTTCCACTCAACAGATGCCGGCTGCATCTCCAAAAATGCAGCGTCCTCCCCAGCAAACTCAAAGTAAACAACCTCCAGATATGGACCAACTGCGATTGCTTGCTTATCAACAGAGACAACAGAAACGTCGTAACCGAGTCATCACTCCAAACATGCTGAAGTCTCGTCCCGTTGAGATCAAACAAAATGTTGTCATGAGATCCAAGCACAAAGGTTCCACGGGAAGTGTAACTTCTGATACATCTTTTAGGAGCGACATGACTGAAAAGGCTACTAACTTGAAGGCCAGGATCAGGAAGAAGCCTCTTGAAATTGAGAGACTAGACACATTGGAGAGTAAGGAAACATTTGAGAGTTTGAAGAACGATGCTGAGAACAAAATGGTATTGGCTAATATTATGCTAGCCGAAGCAACGGAGGCAAAGCGGAAGGCCCAGTTGGAGATAGCCGAGGAAAAGGAGCGTGCGAAGGTTGCTGATGATGAACGTAAAAATGCCCAGAAGGATGAAGAGGAGCTGCAGAAGCTAGTAAAGGCGCAGGCAGCCGAAGAGAGGAAGCGTTATGAAGCAATTGAAAAGAAACTTGCCGCTGAGGCTGAAGAGAAGTGTAAGGCTCATGCAGAGGCTATAGAGAGGATTGCGATGTTGGAAGCCGATCAAAAGAGGCTTGACCAAGAGCATAAGGCCGCGTTGGCGGAAGCACAAAAGCAAGCCAAGATTGCTGCCGAAGAAGAGAAGCGCCGTCAAGACCTCGGAGAAGCAAAGATTGCAGCTGGAGGAACAGCTTCGCATTTTCCGCTTTGAAAGAAGAAGAAAAAAGGCAGACGCTTGAGGCGGAAGGGAAAAGGAATGCCCAAGAAGAGGCTGAAGAGAGGATTAGACTTATGGAATCCGAACAGAAGAGACTTGATCAAGAACACAAGGCCGCATTGGCGGAGGCTCAGAAACAAGCCAAGATCGCTGCCGATGAAGAGAAGCGTCGTCTCGAAGTCGAGCAACATAAACAAGTGTTAGAGGAGCAGCTTCGAGTTGAAGTTAAGAGACAAGCAGAGATCGCTGCAGCTACAAAGAAGAGATTCTTCAAAATTTCCGCCGCTGAAGCTGAAGAGAAAACGAAAGCTCAAGCAGAAGCAGTGGAGAGAATTGGGATGTTGGAGGCTACACATAAACGCCTTGATAAAGAGCACAAGGTGACGTTGGCAGAAGCTCAGAGACTAGCCAAGGTTGCTGCAGATGAAGAGAAAAGTCGTCGAGAAGTCGAGCAACAAAAATTGAAGCTGGAGGAGAAGTTGCGTATTGAAATTGAACGACATGCAATGATCGCTTCATCTGAAGATAAGTGGCGCTTGAAAGCAGCTGAAACAAGGAAGAAGCTCGAGGAAGAAGCGCATAGGCAAGCTCAAATTGCTGCAGACGAAGGAAAGAAACGATTGGAAGCCGACGGCAGAAGATTGCAGTTGGAAAAGGAAGCTCAAAAAACAAGCTCAGATTGCTGTAGACGAAGGGAAGAAACGTTTGGAAGCCGAGCAAATGCGCCTACAACTGGAGGTCCGTCTACTTGAAGAGAAAGAAAAGAGAGCGGCAGCAGAGGAATCTAGCAAGTGGTTTGATATCAAACGTTTGTATATTGGGCGACAAGCCGCCGAAGCCGCGAAGCTCAAATCACCTGCAGCCAAGAAAGAGGCTGACACTCAATCTTATAGCGGTTTCTTTGTGAGCGAAGGTGTATCTAACTGTACTACAGAGGAAAAGGGGGACGACATCATCCGTTCCAATTCTACACTCAAAGAAGCAGTGGAGGTAGAGATGCCAAGTATCCAAGAGTCAAACAAACTAGACACCATTGAAGACTCGTGGACAAGACCTGGCGACAAATCTGTAACCTTAGACAAGCCGAGTAAGTTGATTGGGAGCACTTCATTTGACGTAGGCAAGCTCACTGTGCGTCATGAAGTAAAACGTGGAACTCCTAGCGTATACAGCATCTCGAGTTCTTCAAGTGCAAAATCACAGCCTCTAACCAAGTCTTTGGGATTGAAGTCGCTTTGGCCTAAGAATAAAGATACGGAGCAAGAAGCTAAGTCCGAAGGGCCAAAGACTAAAAGGATAGATCCAAAACAAGCTGACGGAAATGCAAGAGTACGGTAGTACCATGATGGGAGTACAAGTGGCACGAGTGAGTTTGGTGTCGATAACCCTTCGTGACCTCGCAGCCGAAAAGGGCAGCGATTTGTCGACAGTGGAGAATGAAGATCTAAAGTTGTTGGACCAAGCATGCGTACAAGTGGAGAAAAAGATAGAAGATACTATTACTGAACTTAGCCAAGCTTCTCAAGAGGAAGAGGAAGAGCATGCAGAAGGCAAGGTCGAAGAAAAGAGCTCAAAGAAACCACGGACATTTCTCAAGTCTGTTCGCACAGGACAAAGCCAAGGAAGGCAATGATACTGATAATGTGCACAACTCAATGTCTCGTCTTCAACAACTTTGAGCTTGATTTGTTGGAATTGTGTAAGGAGATTGCTCTGAAAAAAGTAGAAGCTGAGAGACTCTTGACAGAATCAACGAGTGCATCAAAGAGTGAATCAACGTGTGAGTCAAAGAGTGAAAGCTCGTTATAAACTTGCAATTCAACGGGGAGCTGGAATGGCGAGTAAGGAGAAGGATGTAGTGGAAAACTTCGGAAACTATTCATGAGAACGAAGAGTTCAAAGGAAATGAAACTTCAGGTGAATATCAAATTGAAGAAAAGTATTCGAAGTGATGCCTACGCTAAGTGATACCGAGGTGATATCTGTAAATACACCGGTATCAATTGATGAATCGGCCTTTGCGCAAAAGCCCAATTTGCTTCATAGTGGCTCTCACATCAAAAGGAATCCTCTGAAGATGTCAAAGGATGAAAAGAGGATGGTCCGAAATGCAAAAGCCAATGCTGATGACCAGTTCCAAGTTGAAAATGGTAGTGCCTCGGTTGCGGTGGTATCTGAGGAGGTATTTGTAAACGGTCGTAATGTTAGAAACGAGGACACAATCGTTTCCAATGATCCACCTATCGACACCTTTTGCCGACTATGACGACTATGTCGGCCCCATGTATGATGAGGATGTCGCTGCTCTTGAGTCTAATCAAAATGATGCAATGGCTTATGAGGAGGAAGATGTTGATGAATTTGTCGCAAGTCCTCCAGGCACGTACATTCAGATTCCAGAAAGGCGTGCTCCAGTGCAAAGAGACTACCCGATGACAAGTCCACGAATGACGAGTCCTCGGATGGAACCTCGCGTGAAGAGTCCTCGTCAAACAATTCCTCCAAAGAGGGAATCGTTTTTGGAAAGAGCAGCATTCTTCGGTACCAGAGCTTGTACGGGTGGGAGGCAAACAGTATTCGAATGCGCAGATACTTGCAATGAGAAACATCAGGGCTTCAATGAGATTGATGGCATTAGAATGGAGATGAACTACTACGAACCCACCCCTCCTGCGGCACGCTCAATACTTCGCAATGGAAAATCTTCTAATCCACAGGACGAAGAAGATCTTGTTACAAGGGCTTACGAGGATGCACTGCAAAGGGCAGAAGCGATGCATTTGGCAGAAAGAGAGCAAAATGCACGGGAAGATAACGAAGTTCGTGAGCAGCATTCCGCTAGGAGACAGCCCAGAAATCACTCGAAGAAAAAAATTAGGTACGATGATATCATGAGTGTTGATGGTAGATATGTCCATGCAAGCAAACACGCCAAAGAGCGGAAGGACCGAGAACAAGTTCCACGAAAACTTGAAATCAAGCCCAGGGCGCAGACGCCCCGTGGAGGTCGCCAACAGGTATGGAGGGAGGATGTGGCTAGTCCTCGAGAAGATAGGTGGAGAGCTGATGTGGCTAGTCCTCGAGAAGATAGGTGGGGAGCTGATGTTGCTAGTCCTCGAGAAGATAGGTGGGGAGCTGATGTTGCTAGTCCTCGAGAAGATATGTCGAGAGAGGATGTTGCCAGCACTGACGTAATTACTCCTTGGTCGAGAAGTCCTCGAGAAGATGAGGCATATTGGGCATGGAGAGAGGAATTGTCCAGCCCTAAAGAAAAGAAGGGACTTGGGAAGAAGATGTTAAAAGGGATGAAGAAGCTTGCGAAAGCAAAAATTGTTTATGGTGATTGAAGTACATGTAATAAGTAAATAAATGAAGGCGGGTGGAGAAAGATAAAGTTTAAGTGGAAACGAATTAGAACACATCTCAACAATTACTATATACACATGTTTTGTTACACCATTGCAGTCATCATATTGATTTGTTGACACCCATCTCAATTGTCGGTGTCGGTAACATTGTTATCGATTTCAACGTTCTCATCATCTTCGGAGTATGAATCATCGTCTGCAGAGACCCCCCAATATCCAAATCGTGGACGCCAATGTCGCTTCCCACCGCCCTTCCTTCTCCTTTCCTTCTCAAGTTCCTCCCTCTCAGCTGCCAATGCATCTGACGCCTCCTTCGTCATGGAGTACCATGCAAGTACAACCCAACACCCTCACGTAATAGATTTGCTCTATTCCATGTCCAACTTTTTCTTCTCCCATTCCACTGCCAATAATGTC
Organism: Skeletonema costatum; assembly: GCA_018806925.1. Taxonomy (NCBI): domain Eukaryota; phylum Bacillariophyta; class Thalassiosirophyceae; order Thalassiosirales; family Thalassiosiraceae; genus Skeletonema; species Skeletonema costatum. The sequence goes on from JAHBBA010001236.1 coordinate 21,191, forward strand.
TTCATTTAAACGATTGAACTTTATCTTTGAAACTCTTTCTCTGGCACCGCATGCGCTGCTGCTTGATCAACAAGGAACGCTGGTGATTGATACGTCCTGAGGCAGAGTTGCGAATGTTGGATAGTACTCGGAAGGAGGTGGAATTTTACGCCGTTCCTTCTTGATACCAGTGTTGGATGTTACTGCACTGCTGCTTCTAATGTTTTCCAATTCTTTTGTCGTGACGAAGATACCACTCGTTTCCATACAAAACTCAACGATCTTATCGCATATATCAAATACCGTTAACGAGCCTAGTCCCTGCATCCATACATTCCGTGGCATATCGAGTACGTGTTGCTGCACGCACTATCACACATTGGCAAGTGAAAAACAAGGCAAGGAAGAGGTTTGTGCTGCCTCCATAGTTCGATACAGAGCTCCACGGTGTTGTTGCTTGCATCTCTGTTGCTTCGCAAACACAAATAATGCCGGAACTCTTCCAAATCGACACAGCCTTTCTCATACACGTCTTTGCACAATACTCTTCCTTACCATCATTCAACAGTATGTCCAAGATGGCAAGCGTGGCATAAAATAGAGCGGCCACCTGAAAGAAAAATTGATGTGGCAATGTGTGCCAATGGGAGCCAGTGCCAATGATGCGATGGGGGTTAGTTTCATCTGGTGGGAAGGGGTAGGTGAGTTGTTGCCAGGAACTTTTGTATTCTCATTGGTGACCGCGATGATGAGGTGGCGGTTTCATTACTGGCAAGTAGCGTTATGGCACTTACTCGCCGAGGGTGGTGGAGGTACCGGTGCTGTTGCCAGTGCAACCATCCGATGTAAAATTTTTTAGCTGTGTAGATAAGTCCGAGGGCATTGTCGTTTGCCTTTTGTTGCAGACTCTCCGCCACTATCGCCATTGATTGGCATGCCCATACCCATCGTTGTTACCGTCGCCTCCATCTCCATCACGATCTGTTGTCATGACCTTGTCATTGTTCACGGGAGGACCACTATCATTACTTGCACCACCAGTATCATCAGCTGTCGATGCCTCGACGTCATCGCTGATACCTCCATCCGCATTAACCGCTTCCTTTTCCACGTCACCGTCATTTGTCAAGTCATCATCATTACTTTTCTCCATGGTGTCAGTAGTCGTCGAAGCAGCAGAAGAAGCACTAGTAGCCTCGATCAAGTTTAGAATATCATTCTTATCTTGTTCCATTGCCTCCATATCAATTACAAACCGTTCCTGCATCTTTTGATTCTTCTGTTGCTGCTGACTCTGCCTCAATCGTTCTTCCAACAATGCCCTCTGAAATGCTTCATTGGTAATCAAAAAATGTTTTTTGTCTTCACTTTTTGCATTACTTTTCCAGTGCATTCATAGTCTGTTGCTGCTGTGCCTCATGAGGCTGATCCAACTGCCTTGCGTTCCTCGAGAAGACTGCTGCTGCTGCTGCTGTCGAGCTCGCAACTTGTGCTGCTCCTCCAACCTGTTTCTTTGAAACATATCCGCAACCCTCTTGACCATATCATCATCATCTGCCATGAATACCTTGTCATCCACCTCATTGGTATTTTTTCCTCCATGCCATTTCTTCCCCCCTTTTCTCTCATCCTCCATCATCTTTTGCTTCTCATTCCTCATAACCCTCAACTGCTGTTCCAACCTCGCCCTCTGAAATTCCTCCACGGATTGCGATTTAAGTTCTTCCGGTGTACGATATTTTGGCAGCAGAAGGGAGAGGAGGTAATTTTCATCTTCCTCCTTCTTTTTATTGCCATTTTTATTTTTCTTTGATTTTCTTCCAAAGGAATTGTAATTGTGAATGATATCATCATCATCATCATCCCCATTGGTATGATTGTTGGGTGAGACTCCATAGGGATGTAGAAGTTGTCAAAGAAGAGGTGCAGCGCCGTATTCTTATTGCTGTTGGGCTACGAGCTGCACTAGCACTGCTTGCCCTGCTGCTGAATGACAATGGCTGTATTATTGACTTGCGGCATTGTAAATTCTGTCGATTGTTTGTTGTTGTTGTTGGATGTGTTAGTAGACTTTGCGATGGTACCACAAGCACCAGCAGTAACAGATAACTCGATAATAAGGTGGACATCATTTTTTTCAAGCAGCAATGCTGATAATTTGCAATAGTATAGACTCAGTTTCAGCTACAGTGTTGATCGGTTACAGAGCATAGAATCACACAAGAATTAATTAGGAAGTGTGATTGATTGATAGATAATGGCATTGCATTGTTAGAGATTGATATTGTACAATAGTTTTTTTCAGCGGATGGAATTTGATTTTGATTTGAAAGCATCATCCCCGCAGAATCGGATTTATGATTTATTCGCATCTCCTTTGCTCGCTTGGCTGGGTCGGCGGCGACAAAGGAGTCCCAATTATTTTCAAAGATACTGCTCAAAAATTCTTTTTCAGCAAGATGATGTTCTGTGTCGGCATTTTATTCCTCATAGTGCAGACAAATCATTGCTCACACAGGGTCCTTACCATGACATCGCTACCCCTTCTTCTGCTATCACTTGTGCTCTTGCTTGGAAATCAAGTGCACTTTTCTCATGCATTTCAACAACCTCCTGCTTCATTGAAATTGGCAACAGCGAGTATTCATCATTATAAAACTCGACTGTATTCCATATCAAATAGCAACAATGACGATAACGACGACAATGAAGAAGAAGAAGAAGGTGATACCGCCAACAATATCTTTGCAGCATTACCTCCCATCGGCGCCTCCTCCTTCTGGGACCGACAAGATGAAGATTCACAAGACATCAACACCAATATTAACCTATCCAGCAACAACATTGTCGTCTCCCGCAAATTCCACCTCTCCTACACCTGCAAACACAAAGACTGCAACACCCGCAACACCCACTCCATTACCAGACTTGGCTATAACAACGGAGTGGTCATTGCCGTCTGCAAATGCTGCAAGTCGAACATTTGATTGCGGATAATTTGGGATGGAGTAATTATTTGGTGAGTGGGTTTGATTATGACGGGGGTGAGAGGAATATTGAGGCGTATGTCAAGAATCGACAGGAGGAGAGTGGGGATGATGGTGGTGGTGGTAGTTTGAGAGTGGATCGGGGTGTGTTTTGATTTAGAGAGTTTGTGGCATGAAGAGAAGGAGAATAGTGAAGCTGCTGTTGTTGTTGATGATGAGGATTGGAATTGATCTTATTATCTTGATACCACAACACATAATATTGAGTGAGATGGAAAGAGTATGACAGCATGGAAGAGAATAATACTTGTACATATCTATATATATCAGGAAAGCTGCTCTGTCCATTATGCAAGCAATCTGTTACGCTATTATCTAAATGATGAAGTATGAAAATCGATTGCAAAAAAAGCAATCATGATTGCTACTTGATGATATATTGCCTTCCTCATCTTTTCACACTGCGATAGCTCAAGATGACTGCAATTATAGCCACAACAACTATAGGTAGAAAGAACATAATAAATGTTCCTGTTCGACACTGAAGTGATCGCTGTCTCTCATTATCATCATCTGTAGCAACAAGTGTAGCAACTGGAAGTCGTTGCAGTGTTGATTCGAAACCTACTTGTACTGATGTTGTTGCTTGTTGTTCTTCTGGATGTTGCAACGCATTCTCACAATCACCAAGTGATGTGCATGTGCATGTGCTTGCCTCGGTGGCAACCTCTACATCTTGTGCTAGGTATACAAATGAATCAAAGAATGATGTTGCGTTGTTGCTGACGGTAACCGCTCTTGCGTGGATTGTATCTCCCACCGCCGTTTGTTGTTGTTCGATGTCTACATCATGGATTGATGTTTGCGCTATCACAACTACTGCCGCCGAAAGTGGAGCCGCCGCTGTTGTGGTAGGCTCGTCAAAGATATTTTGATTGTTGTTGTTGATGTCATCGACATCATCAGCTATTTCTTCATCATCTTCATGTTCTACATTATCGGCATCGATGGCGGTAGTGTCATGAGCATCTACATTAGCGTCTGAATGGTTGGAGTAGGTAGTCTCCTCTGTAGCGACGATATCAACGTGTTCCATATCGAGAATGCAGAGCTTACACTTTGACATCGAGCGGCGCAGCCGAACTTTCAAGCTTGCCACCACCAACTAGGGCCGATCAGCATTATTAGATATGGAGCTGATGAGAAGATGATGATATGATGATTGATGTCTGATAGACACTCGAGCGGGAAGGAAGAAGAAAGAGGAAGTAAAGAACCAATAAGCACCTTATCCTCTAAGGCAAGAGTCCTTTCTACTCATGTGCAGGACTGCACAGATTCGTATCATGGGCTGACACAGCAAGTTGAGATAGTGCAGTGTATTTATGCAGACGTGAGCGAGAGCGTGTTAAAGAATAGTTGGAATAAGTTATATAATTACATTTAGAAGCCAAGGTTCTCGAGGACACCGTGGCCAGTGACTTGTTCTTGCACACACATAACGGCAACAGCCAACATAGCCATGCGGCCATTATTTAATTCACCATCCTGCATTTCGGCGAATGCCTGTGCGTTATCAACTGGCTTCAGATTAAGTGGGTCAAATCCAAGATCACCGGGGTAATGAGACTCACGAATCGAGAAGAGGGATTTACTTCCAGGCTCATTCCACCCCTTTGTGGCACGGTATGCCTCAGCAAAGTTAATTCCTAGGAATAGTGGCAAGAGGAGCCCAATGGGAAGTTCTGCTAGCTGGTTGTTTGCGATGGTGTGGTGAACATCAGTTCCATAAAAGATCGTAGGAGTGGACTCGCCAATAAAGTAACCCATGAATGCCATCATTCCAACGCGGCAGTGCATGACCTCGGCCTCTCTGATACGCTTGACCTCACTCATGGACTTGTTCTTGGTGAATCCAAGAGGGTCCATGAAAGAGTAGGGAGCGCCTGGGAGACCATAGCATGGAAGATCTTGATTAGGTTTCCATCCGTTCAAATTGTCGCCGACAGAAGAGCGGAGGGCAGTGCTGGAAGAAGATTGCATGGGAGCAGGAGCAAAGGCGGCGGCATAGCCAGCCATGGCGGAGACGAGTGTAAGTTTCATCATTTTATTGTTGATTGTATGATGTGTTTGTGCGTGGAGTTGTATTATGAAGTCGATGTGCAAGCACATCAACGATGACGATGAGAATTTTTAGCCGCCATTATGGATGAGTCAGCCTTTTGTGAGTCAGCTTTTTATGCCGACATATCGAGCCTCGTCATAGTGTTCAGGAATACGGAAGCCAATAATTAGTGCGTACTACGACGTTTATTCGGGTGATGGCCGGCGTCTGCCGGCGTGAGAGTGAGAGGTGATTTTGAGTGCGGCGAGTCAGAATGAGAAGGTGAAGAAAAGGAGCCCTCGAAGGGACTCCTTTTCTATTGGCACTCTTTTGTTGGACTTGATTGAGAGGGCACATGGGGCACTTGATTGAGAGGAATGATAAATGCAGTCGGTATCGGTGTGAGGAGGATTGGGCGGGTTGCAACGTTTATTCAACATATCTGGTGGACCATGAGGGAGCTCAGTTCTCAAACAATAATCAAGCTGAGCATCAAAACTGGTCGGTCATCGGCATCGGCATCGGTGAAAGCAATGCTAAGCAGTGCTATCTGGCTGCTCGCGAGCTCTGGCAATACAAGACAATTTCTGGAGCACAGCACATGGAACATTGTTTAATATTTTGCTGCTGCATACAAGAGCGGAAGATGGCCTATCTTGGTGGGCATACCTGCAGGTAGCTCAATGAACTATATTCATATGAGGTGGTGCAAAGTGAAATTTCTCACCATGATGTGTATTCGTTCTTTGTTGAGTGCGTCAATAATGCGATGTTGAAGTGTAAGAAGTGTCTGATTTGGAAATAGTGTGTTCGATGAGAAAGCAGTATCACCGAGTTGTGAGCGAAGCTGTGTTGTTAGAACGGATGGACTCAATCTTATCTTGTTGGTTTGTACTCAAACGTGATTGAGATCTGATACTGATAAGGAATGAAGACAGTATGATCAATCGGTTAACAATGATGAAGATTAACTATCGTACCTGCTCTAAAAATATCAACCAACATACAATATCAATGTGTTACAATTGTTCAATAGAATCTAGATTACTCTTACATTCTTCTTTTTTCTACACTCCCCTAACCTCTAACCCGTCTCTAGAATCGAAACCAAGAATTCTTCTCCTTTCCTCCGCTAGTTGTCTGATTGGATTGAATTGTCTTCATGATTTCTTGGGATAGGTTTTCCAAGGCTTCATCAAACGACGAAGATGTAATATTTTTACTGCCATAGCTCATGTTTCTTGGGACGGTAACTTCTTCCCCAATATCTACACTAGAATCCTCAATGGTGTTATCAACATCATCTGCATCATTTCCATCCAGCAAACGATTCATCTCATCAATCGCAAGTTGAAATTGTGAAGGCTTACAAGTCAACTCTGAAAGCTTCCCCCTCCCCGCTTGTAATAATGCACAGTTGGTAACTTTTTCACCTTCAAAGATTTGCAAAGTTTGGCATTCTGACTATACTCCACCTCCGCAAAGCGTACATTGCCGACGTGTACTACGTCCCCATTGGGATTTAAATGATCTCCTTCTTCAAATGCAAGGTGTCGGTAAGAAACTCCGAAGCGCTTACATGATTTACACCATGATGCATAGAATTTCACGAGGCACAAAACGATCATCTTCTTGAAGGAAATCTACATAGTCTTGGTGCGTTTGAATTTTGACAATGTTGGGACGTGACCGATCATCGTCGTCGTCGAAATTGCTGGCTCTACTGAATAATAACACAGAGGTGTTCTCATTGATAATGGGCGAGATGTGCCGCGGAAATCGTAGCCTACAAGATGGCAAATGTGATGGTCTCGGTGAAAAGGCTGAGCAAGTAAGCCATAGAAGAACGGTGAATGCGAGCGGCAGCAGCAGCATGTTTCTTCGGGGAGATAATAGCATTGGTGTCATCGTTAGCTGTTGTGAGTATGCAGTCTGTAGTTGCAGTTGTGGGCTGATTTGTTGTGGGTGCGGCTCGTTCGGCGCTTGGGATTTTCGCAGCCGAGTTGAGTGCAGTTCGATCAAGTTGACACCGGACATCTGTTTAGCCATCTGCTCACATGGCATTGGAAGTCGTACCCCCAAGAGCTTGGTAGCGGGAAAATAATAAATGAGGGTATTATTCCTCCTCCTTGCTAGCCTTTTGCTCTACTGCTATAATTCACCCTACGCGTAAGCAGAAAAAGAAGAAGATAAGATGACAGCAAAGAAGAGGATAGGAAGGATTCACATAGCAACCGCACCGCACAACAAACGAAGAAAATAGGAATAAAACGATAATATAAAAATGTTGCGATGTCAGCGCACTTTACCTGCTTTGCACGTCAGCACATCAGAGTCTGAAGCGCGGTACATTTCTGTCCGGTTTCGTGGTGAGAGATATTCTGTATGTGGCCTTTCTGCGGCACATCAAGCAATTATTACCCAAACAAGTGAAAGATATACGTCTTTCTTCATGTACAACACTGCATGCAAGAAGATCTACCTTCTGATAGATGTCAGCTTTCCAGTAGATGAAGCAAATGAAGATGCTGCAGCGATTGATCGGGTATCCAAGAAATTAACTTCATATCTTGCAATCAGTTTGCCATGCAAATGCCTGCGACGCTTTGCATTTGCCAGAGTCAAAATTGAAGGGAGGAGGCATACCAGTGCGTTATTGAATCACCACTACTTATTTCTTTACGAAAATACTACTACTACCATGCAAACGCCCAAGCTCAAAGCTCAAACAACTCCTCTCCTTACACACAAGACAACATCACAAAATTCACATGTGCTTCAACCTTCAACTGCTACAGACAGGGCGAGTTGTGCTGTGTCTCTACGGTTTCACCTAAGTTGTGGTTAATATGCACTGAGGACAAGGCATGCACTCTAGGAATACTCTTCGCTATCACAGGTCTATATCCATCAGTTCCCGCATCAGAGAAGTTAGCCGCACCGTTCACCGATTAAGAGTGTCGGCACCCATTCTGACAGGAATTGAACGATCCATCCTTTCTACATTGAAATCCAACCCAGAAAAAATTACGGCAAGTCCTTGGAAGGTATTGAGATAGGTGTTCAGCACTCCCTCGACATTTACTGGCCATTGGAATACCTCCGAAGGAACCAGACATAATTCCTTGCATGTTGTTGTGGTGACAAGCTACAGTTCCCTCGAACTGAACCATGGCTGGATAATCTACACCATTACAAAGCAATACCTGCAGTATTGTAGCTGAAGGTAGAATCTTTCACGGCGATGCTTGTCCATGAAGAACCATACCAAGCCTGAAGGTTGTAGTTGCTCCTAACATCTTCGATGGTAACTTCATTTTTAGCTGTAGCTGTAGCATTGACGTCCACCACGATGCCATCATGATTTTCCATAAGCTTTCCTATTGTATAGGAGGAGATGAAGTGTGTATAAGGTGTGAGTCGCAAAGTGATTATCACACGCGACACAAGCACAATGAACTAGACAAAAACGAGTACTTTACACGTCTGAAATCTTGGTCTCAGTGGCGATAGAGCTGATTCTGTGATCAATGAAGACCCCCGCGGCGATTTCCTGAGACCTCTGACTTCTTTACTTCGCCGTCTAAAAACAATGATCCCATCATAAAAGTGTTCAACTTTTGCAGTTGAATTGCAGTAGCGCCGTCTCTCAACAAAATCCCACCTTGGTAGAAAATATTGCAATCCCTCCTTCATGTCCTTGCGATCATCGCTGGGATCACGGGTGACGTAGGGTGGTTCGTCAAATCCTGTGTCACAGCCTCTCACGGCAGTGCCAACAAGCCACCTGACTGACAGTGTGACCCTTACAGTCAATACTTGCTTTTGGCCCAATGACTTCAACTTGCTGCATTGAGCGTCCTCTTCTCATCGGTCAGAAATGCCCGTTTTTGCAGGTCATCCGTACAGATGAGGTCATCCGATAGAACAATCGTTTCGTCAGTGAAGCTTGCCCCACATGTGATGCAGGCACAGGTTCGCAGAATGAAGCACTAGATTTCCCTTTCCCTGCCTTGGTTTTTTCTTTGGGATTTGGATTGCGCCAGGATTGCATGCAAGAGGGCTGGATGTTGTCGGGTATTACTGAGAGCACCCAGTTGTTGAGTATGCTAGAGACGAAATCGTAAAGTTACAGCCATCGGCGGCTGATTGTGTTCGAACCATCGACAGCTCCTCTGATGGAAGCACCGAATACGAAAACGGGCAACTAGGCACTAACCAAAGCAACGGTAAGCAAATGGCGGCGCAGCAGGCCTTATTGGAAAGGCAGAGATGCATACTTTGGGACAAGATTGGAGCTACTGCTGTCCTCCTGTCAATGGTTGCTCGTTGCACCCAGCATCACTGTCCCTGTAGTGGCCAAGCGTGACACATCGTGAAATTGTGGCAGTTGCCTTTTCGGGGAATGAATCACTAATCATCTTTCACAACAGATGCTAGGATGGGTTTGTTTGGTGCATTGACTGAGTTTGAGTTCGCTGTCCGAACCTCCTCCCTCTTTCTGGATTGATTGCTCGTTGATAGGTTGCTTGGTTGGGACATCTTTATTCCTGGAACGTATAATTGGTTTGTTTTGTAGATGAGTAGTAGCTATTATGCCAGAGCGCGCAAAAGTGGAGCTGTGTGTCCGAGCCATGCATTGTTATTGGGTGTAAATAGAAGTCTACGTAGAATCTCTTGTCTGATTTTTTACCCCGCAAAATACTTTTGGCGCATGTTTACCCCCCCCCCCCTGGTTTTTGTTTTTTAAAAATGTGGGTGGAAGTGTTGATTTTACGTTAGGAATCGTCTGATCCAGCGTGGGTACCCGATGCAGTTTACCAGCAACGTCCTAGAAAAATGTCTGCGTGTTAGGTCGAGGGTAAAAGAGTGGAGTGTATTGTCGTAGAATCGTCTGATGTCAGTATGTTAGGACCCATCTAGCAAAGTCTGGTTTATTTAGCGCGCGGGACCTTGATGCTCGATTAGGACAACGAGTCCATTCCTTACAGTCCAAATGGAAGTAAAGGAGGTCAGTGACGAATGTAAATCAGCAATATGAAGATGAAGATATGCGATAAGGCTACATCAAACTTGCTGTGGGTCTCGCGATATCAAGTGTAGTATTGGTAGTCTTAATAATCATAATGACACAGTACTGAGCGTATCTCTTGTTGGGTGCCACGGAGGAATATTCCCACGAACGAAAAAGGACGGCATCTATCTGCGCAAGAAGAAGAATGAGCATTCACCCCACACTAAGATTTTCAGGTCTCACAAAATTTTCTCAACTGTACAAGTCTTCGTTCTAATTCCATGTGACCATAATTCTTTTAGGCTTGCATAATTCTATACAGACTCAGTTTAGACCGCCCCCCTACCTTTACGTTTATCCTTCGCACAACAGTGCCCATCTTAGACACAGCGTTCGACGTCTGTTCTTCTTAGAATAACCTTGGCATTCAAAGGGCACATAAGCGTACGGCTCTACTGCTGTCCCTTCTTCTTCACATCGCCTCCAGCCTTCTTCGACTTGTATTCAGATCCAATTGAAGATGTTGGCTTCTTTGATTTTTTCGATTGTTTTTCTTGCATTAAACAGCTGTCGCCTCTCTGCTTTGCCACGTTCACGACTTTCGAATTTACTCCCCTGCTCCTCTTGTCCACCACCAGCCTATGAGTTGTACAAGTTTTTCATCATCGTCCTCCGAGTCAAATCTCAGTCATCACCTTTTCAACCAGCTTAACTTTTTGGCACCCATCACTAATGATGATTCTGCCTTGGTTATCAAAACTGCATGTCATCCATTCCAGTCATCATCATGCACTGAAGTCATTATCATTCACTATTTGCATCACAGCAAAGGGCGGACACTTTTGTGCCATCTTTGATGAATCAAGCTGTCAAAGATTTCAACCTGGAGTTCACGCTTGATTCGAGCCGCTTGCGCTTTTTGCAGCCTTTTGCCTGTCATACGTGGATGGACCTCGCTCCACTAAGCCACACTCTTGCTCTTCGCACTCTTCATACTCTTGCCTGTCATAGATGTTCATTTTTGTGACCACAGTTAACCCCCGTCATGAATGTTCGAAACCATCGTCGGAATCAATCTTCATCAGACTCCATCATGTCATCAAAATGATTACAATCTGATTGGCCATCTTGCAACCCAGCAGCCTTCCTACGTGCTGTTCTCTCCGTGAGCTTGC